>JAQHUG010000018.1:2114674-2145728 GCA_028555095.1 Dicrostonyx torquatus | reverse complement strand
TTTCTTTTAAATTTAATAAAAAATGAAAAAAAGACAAAACTAAAAACATAACTAAATGACAATGCCAAGATTAAACTGAAATAATATTCTGGATTTCTGTTGTTGATAATGTTGTTATTATATTACTACTATTATTATTAATTATATGTAAGAAAACCACAACTGCCAGGTAGATAAGAACAAATTCTATTGTAACCTTTAAAGAAAGTAATTTTTCCTCCTTTTCTGTTTCCCTCTCTACCTTTTTTCCATATCAAACTTCCTTTTCTCCTAAATATAGATCATCACTGTTCACATTCTAAGATTGCTGTATGAAAGTTTTTCACTGGGTGGTGGTGGCATACGCCTTTAATCCCAGTACTCTGGAGGCAGAGGCTGGTGGATCTCTGTGAGTTCAAAGCTAACCTGGTCTACAAAGCGATTTACACAGATAAACCCTGTCTTGGAAATTTAAAAAAAAAATCTTAAACAATGAAAAAATGCTGTTGTGTTAGTATGAAGAGAACTTTCTTCTGTTAATTAATCTTTTCTCTATTTTAGTTATTTAAATTGTATTACTACAGAAACAGACTCCAATAGATTAATAGTCTCTAATAATTCTAATTGTAGAATTTTAATGGCATTATCTATCTAGATATTAAACACCCTTTTTTGCTTCAAAGTTATATATTGATAGGAATTTGTAAAATTCTCAAATGTGTTTGTGACTGGCATACAAGTGCTTAGAGATCCAAATATGAAAAGGTTTGTTTGGTTTTTTGGTCCTTTTAAGGCTGGTATCTATCATGGTCACAAATACATTTTCCTTCTAAAAAAATACTTGATGGAAAGAAGGATCTTGGATTTCAAGTATAAGCAGAGATGTCCTCGTGTTGTTCTTGCACAGGATAGCCTTAATTTGTGAACTTGACATGGATTGGAAGCTTGGGCCTGACTTCCTTGCTTTTCTTCTACACAGTAGGTTCATCTGCAAACACCATGGTAAATAAGGAATGGATGGACACAATGGTTTCTTGTTTGCAGACATGAGCATCATCACACTATACCTCACACCCGCCCCTGCTGCAGCCCTTCCCTTACTCACATGTGTGCTCAGAGACAGCTATGAAAACTAGAACTCCAGTGAAAAGTCTCTCAGGTATTTTCTTTGTCTGAATGTACTTTTCCTTGACCATATATTACATGTCACTGGTTATAAAACCTGTAATGTTTTTAATCCTAGGAGCCTCAGCAATATAATGACCATAATTAGGACGTGTTTCCCCAATTCATCTTTTTAAGGGTCTTGTCAAAAGAAAATGATACCTGGTACTCTTAAATAGAACTGTAATAACTTTGGGGACCACTGTTTCCTGCAAGCCACCGACCACAAATTACTTTAGTTTCATGGGACATTAGGAAATGCTTTTTTTCCTTAAACTAAAATCTGTATCCTTAACCTAGTACACAAAAATGTGTATGTCTGGTAACATATATAAACCAATGCTAGAGTTCAGGACACACAATCTATAACCTGGTCTATCTGTACAGCTGGTAGAGAGTTGCACAACCACCCAGAGTCTCAGGCTTTCTTGGGAAAAAATGAAATATTCATTTTAATATTCAGATATGATTACTCTTATAAATTAGGAAAACTTACAGTATTCAAAGATTTAATAAACACTCATTAGGACTACTCTGTTTTATGCCACTGCATTTAACAAATATCATTGGATGGAACAGGGTGTGCATTTTGTATGGTACCCAGTTTATGGAGTCCTGATGAAGTCTCCCAGTCTCATCCTTTGGAGAAAGGTTTGGGTGAGAGTTATTGACTGCTAATTCTGAATGCAAAATATCATTCGAAGTGGGAACAGGAAAAGAAGGGGAAGCTAACAACAAAGACGTGTGTGGATACCTAATATAGTGATAGACTGACTGTCTGTGTGAATGTGGAAATACACAACTATGACAAGCACCTGCAAGCACTTATTTCCATGAGTATGCAAAATTCCATGACCTCACTGCCATGCTTTGTTTGAAATGAATCTATCACTTAGCAAATTACTTGCTCCAGCAGCAAATATGAGTTTCTTAGTCATACATAAACACTGTCTGCATATCTTTGTCAGGCTATTCAGCAGGGTGTGAGGATATCTTTCTAACCAAGATTCCTGCATTCCTTGAAATAAAACTCACTGTGGACATGATATGCAAATAATTAAGTACAGTCAAGAGCAGGAAGTGATGAGTGGGACATTTCAGCAACCACAGAGGACCTTTCCAATGGCTGACTTCAATATGACCATAACCCATAAAGCTGAACAAGTCCCTGTTATGCTTCACCTTGATTAGCACTTATATTTCCCAGTTGCTCTCAACTTTAAATATCTTTTCATCAGTTCTTGTATTAATCGCACCATACACCTTTTATTTCTTATTTCCTCTTTTGCAAACTTATGGATGAGCCAACGATGCTAGTAATCAGAAGTCCGTATAATAGATTTCATCTTGGAGCAACAAAATTCAACATGGAGTTTCTGGTAGCCAAGTCAGTGATGTAGAGCTCCTAGAAACAATGTTCTTTGTGTCACCCAACCATGTTCAGTGGGATGTATACCCCCTGGACCAAGTGGAGAGGATATCACACCTTGGACTTTGATGGCAACTGTAAAATTCTACTGGTTCCATTCTGCCCTCTACTTGCTACATGCTAAAGGAACTAGGCTGAAAATTTAAAAACACACAAACACACACAGAGACAGACAGACAGACGGGGCCACAGGGACATCCTTGGGACAAGAATGTCAAGAATGCCCACTTTATTGTGCTCAGGGACAGCTATATAGGGCTCTTGCCAGGCCCCAGCTCTCAGAATCTTTCAACTGCAGACTCATCAGAATCTACTCCCCTGCCATCAGGGCCTCATGCAGGCTGCTCAGAGTGGAGGAAACCAAGCTGTTTACAAGAACTTTAGGGTCTGGTGGTCCACAATCCCCAACAGCAACAACTCAGACTGTTTTAGGGCCCCAACTTTTCGAATGTTTCTTTTAGTTCCCCCAAATCTTTTTACTAAATTATCCTCCTAAGAAAATAACTACTAATATTTCAAATGCAGATTGTGTAGACCCAAAATAACTCTGGTTGTATCACTCCCACACAGCAGATGAAGAAGTAAATTCTCCAATGTGAAGAGATTTAGCAGGTTCAGCACCTTAGGAAAATATAGAAATATTGAGCATGCAGCCTGTGTGACTCTAGAACCCATGCTTGCTTGCAGCATACCCACCTGCTGTCTGACACAACACTCCCCAGGGTCACGGCATACTTAGCAATATTTCTTTATATCCTGGCACTGCTGAAGCATGTATGAACCTGTATATGGTGGTTCTGTTGAACTTGTCCATAGTGGGTTTTATGGTCTAAATTGATGAGGACAACTGACAAGGTCACTCCCTCACCTAGAAGTATACAGAACAGAAAATTCTATAGACTCAAAGAAAGGAGATGTGTGTACATGTATGGAGGTTGGCTTGGAGTGAACAGGTATATTGAGTCCCCAGGTCTGTCAAAGTTTTCATGACTGCCCTTTCCTAAAGCTGTAAGCTACATTCCATGGCAAGCTTTAATTTGTTTTATTCAATTGCCATAAAATTTTTCAAATGCTTACTCTACTCTAAGCACTGAAGAAAAGGTAATCCCTCGGAAAGATATTCAACACACACCCATTCTTCCCATCTAATATTTGCTATCACTATGAAATAAATCATGGGTCTTTAGTGGATTATTAATCACACTATTAAAACTTTCAAAAGTGTTCACATTTAAGCACTGAATTGTATTGTAGTCCTAAGGGCATTGTCCAGTGAGGAGGCCTTAGCCAAGTGGTGCTAAATTAATAAAGAACCAGAAAACTCTCATGGGCATATTATGGCATTTAACCCAGTCCTTTGAGAAAGGACATAGATAACTTGGATAGAGAAAAAAAAACAATAAAGAATTCCTCAGCTGAGGAGGGGTCTCTCAGTACTAGGGTTTGACTGTAAAGTGGCCCCCTTTACAGTGAAAGCTTCGTCAACCATGCAAGTTGTGTTCAGAGATGGTGATGTGGGGGACGTACCTGGATCAGCATTTAATCATGGGAAACAGTGCAATTACAACTGGGGAGATGGTGCTGTATCCTAATTTCACTTCCGCTGATGTGAGAAAATATTCTGACAAGAAACAGCTTTTTGGGGAAGAAGGCTTTCTTTTGTTTGTTGTTTGTTTTGTGTTGTTTTGCTCACAGTTCTAGGTTATAGACCATCATTGTGGGGCATTCAAAGCAGGAATTTGAATCACATCACACTCAGGAGCAATGAGAGAATAAATGTAGGCTCAATACTAAGCTAGCGTTCTCTGGTCAAACCCTGGACTGTCTGTGTTCCGACTGTGTCTCTACCAACTTTGAGTACAATGAAGACAATCTCCTACAGACATGCCCACAAGCCAACCTAATCTAGAGACCCCTCTTCCTATGGGATCCTAGAACTCATTGGGAATAAAATGTATTGGACAAGGGCATGCCCTAAGAAGATACATTGGTTCCTCTCCTGTTCTTGTCATTCTGTTGGCTTCTAAGGTTGCCATAAAGTGAGATGTCTCTTTCAATGCACAGTCCTGTTGTCATGGTGTTCTTCCTCACTTCAGGGCCCACAGTAGTGAATCCAGCTGACTATGGACACCTCTGAGACCATGAACCCAAATAGATATTTCCGCCTTGAAGTTATTTTTGTCATACATTTGCTGCAGCAATAGAAACAACTGCCTATATACTCAGTGACCAATATTATCTGTAAATGAAATAGTTCTTGGTGCTTAGCTAACTCTTGGGAACCTGTTATCTATGCTGGAGTACCTTACTCTGCCTTGAAACAAAAGGAGGAGCTTGGTCCTGCCCTAACTTGATGTGCCTTGCTTTGTTTAAGCCAATGCGAGGCCTGCCAATTTCTGAATGGAGACAGAGGAAGAGTGGAAGAGGAGAGGTATAGAAAGGAAGTGAGGGACAGAGTGGACCAGGAGGAGATGAGGAAGGGGAAACTGTGGTATGTATATAAAATAAATGGAAAATAATGTTATTTAAACTAAAAGAAAAAAATGTTCCTCTGGGATTACTCAGTTGTCAGGCCTAAGAAAATGCATACTTTAGGGTTATCACAGACAAAATACACACATACTTACATGTTTCCACACACATATCAAGATCCAAACAGACTGATGTGGAAAATGAAAAAAATACTTCATTTCCACATCATAAACACAAGCATTTTTGTTATTTATGTGTCACTGAGAAATCCTTATTAATATTCTTTGTTTGCACATCTGTAATTGACTTTTTAAAATGATGAGATCTTTGCCACCAAGACATCAAAATGCATCAGTCAAAATGGAAGGTAATTTGTGTACAGCCCAATTATATTGTGACAGGTAAATTACTGAAGCATCATCTAAGTTTTGGTAAACAGAACTTTCTTTTCCAATTGATAACAATAGTTCCACCTTACCTTGCTGCTTCGGAATGACGTTGGAATGCAACCAGAGCTCCCACAAGGGAGTAGCATTTATTTGGGTCTGAGAATGAATAAGTAGACTAAAATAAATGAGATATAAATGATACTGCAGCAGACTCTGAGCTAACTTACACCTGTGACTTTATTCAGGTTGGTGTGCTTCAGAATATTGGCTTTCTTCAAGCCCTCTGGATTCACTCGTTGCTGTGTTGCTCTGAGTGAAGCAGTTCTATTGTATATTTATGATTTATGTCCTGCCTGCTTCCAAACTAGACTGGAGGCAGCTTGCCACAAGATGCAAGCATAAATGTAGTATTAGCAACAGAGAGAAATGACGGTATCAATGTAGATATAAAAAATGCCCACAGGAAAGTTAAAATGAAAATAAAGAGAGAAAAGAAAATTTATGAAGAAAGCAGGTGATGGCTGTGTCAGGAACCAATTTGAGGTTTATTCAGGACTCCCCAGCAGCCAAGATAAAAAGGGAAACCAAGTTGATTACATAGCATCTTTGTCCCCTGGATGCTTTCCTGGAGAATTAATCACGCTCCTTTCTAGCAGGCTGCCCATCACAGACTGAAAGCTGGTAGTGGGGGAGCGGGAGGGCCGGGAACAAGGGGAGTAAATGTAAATTTTTCTTTTAACATTAATAAAAAAAAGAAAAAAAAGAAGTTGAATTTAGAGTGTCAATCGTGGCTTCAATATTATCTTCAGAAGCAAACAATGCCAAGCCCATCTATTTTCCTATGAAAACCAAAAGAGTCATGAAACTCAAATTCCCAAAATGATATTAACGGGATAATAAGCCGGTTCCCTTTTCTCATTTCCATGGGGGTGTTCCTAAGAAAGCCATCTAGTTTCTAGTATCTAATAACAATCCCACAGGTAGCAATCTCACGTTCCCAGGCACAAGTTAGAATACTGTGACCTGGAAATTGTGATATGGACTTTATTTCATCTATTTTCTGTGCGTGTTTATGATTGTATGCAGACATGTATGTACAGATATGCATGGTTGTACATACCCAGAAGCCAGAGGAAAGCATCATCTGTCCTAATCGATCGCTCTCCACTTTTATTCTTTTGAGACAGGCTTTCCCGATGAGTCTGCAACTAATAAAGCACCCAGCAAGCTCCAACCTAGACCCACCCATTCACAGCCCTGAGGTTATAGGCACCTGTATAGCCATGTTAGGATTTTTTATATCAGCACTGGAGATTTGAATCCACATCCTTGTACAGCCAACATCCTTTCCAACTGAACCAGCTCCATGGTTCCTCATATTGATTTTGCTCCCTGTTGTCATTATTAACATAGTTATTGTACACCCTGGGAGGAGAAAATAAGCGTGGAGACTGGCAAACTACCCCACGTATTGAGTCCATCATTTCTCACCAAAGCCAAATTCCTCAAGAACTTCTAATTGACTCTGTGTCCCACCACAGTTGTTGAAGCTCAAATACCAACAAACCTTGGCCAACACCAACTGACTTTGTCAGACTGGTTTCTGGAAGACAGCTAGAGAAATCTGATCAGCCCTGTTACAGATGAAGGAAATCAAGAGAGCTAGTGCATAAGAACTCACACTGCCAACCCTGCTCTGTGCCCCTGGGGTCTCCCTTACACCTCATCTCCCTCTAACAGGGCACCTGCACTGCAACAAGATGATACAAATTAGGTTGAAAGGGGCAGTGGGACAATTCTTCATTTGTGACTACTTAACCTTCAGAGGAAGAAGCAGATTATAGAAACAAACTCTGTTTATGACTTCAGAAAATTCATAGGATATAGGCAACATAGATCCTCTAAGTACCTAATAATAATATGTACTGTTGGCTACTACATGTGGTTATTTTAAATCATTATCTCACTCAATTTATTTCAAAGGTCCTATGAGTCTTATGCTACCCATTCTACATATCAAAAAACTGAGTCTGAAAGACAGAGTTGGAGCCTTAGTTTGAAGTTCATTTGGTCAGGGAAGCCTTTCCTGATGTGCTGTCTGATGTGTCATTCTTAAGTTATTTCATATCTACTGACCCCAGTTTATTGCTTCTAGAATTTACTAGATATAACATGATCTCATGTCTCCTCCAAAACAGGATAATATTCAGAGGCAGAAATCTGTACCTCTTCTGCCTCATGATGTATTAATACAGCCACAAAACAAACTCTGGGATGAATAAATGAATACATAAATAAATTATTTTGAAGTACAGGGAGCTAAAAATGCTTGTTCATGACAGTCTATTAGGTTTTATTTCAGCTTTTGGCTACAGGAGACATTAAGCCAATTAAGAATGCCTCTTCTCCACTACGAAGAGCTTATTTCAAATTGGGAGTAAAAGCATGAAATCATTTTCTGTAGGTCATCAAAGACACTGTTAATATATTCTAAAATGAAAGATGGCTTTGGAATTTCTGTGGCCATTTCATGATATTTGGCCTTTTGATTCCTGAAGTCTTTTGGCTCTATTTATTCAAAGTGTGACTGAAAGCAAGAGAGAAAATGAATGGTGCCAATAAATATTTACTTTCATCTCTTTTCTCTGCGCCCCTATAGTTGCTTCCTCTAAACTGTTTTAAAGATGGAAATTAGTTGAGCAATTGAATGGATTTGTGGATGGGTGAGCAAAAGCAAACATTTCTAAAGTACAATGTGCATTCATCTGCTATATGGCACCTTGCGTGAATTGCCTCTGAATGGCTTCAAACGTGACAACTGAATCTTGAGAAATTCAAATACAACAGTAAAAACCTAACAAACTCACCTCAGAGAAAGGTAAAGCATTTCCCCTCCTCACTGTTTGGCTAGTGAAAGTTGTTGGGTTACCATTGCCTCTGATATTTCAGTATCTGTCCCTTATGACTTCTACATCCATGATGGGATAGATGCTCACACATGCACACCCTTTTCCTTTGATTTGATCATTTGTGACTTACATATAACCCACTGGCTGACTCCAGTGACGTCTTTTTGTTCCCACATTGTTAATTCACAGGCTTCTCTTCCCTCTCCTGTGCTCTCCGGAGACACTTATTTTTACATTGCTTGCATCGCACTCTCTTGCCTTCATCTACTTGTTTCTTACTTTCTCTCTTAAGATCCTTGAGAGCAGCTTCATTTTACTCGTATCTGAATTTCCTACTACCAGATGAATGCCTTGTGAGTAACATGGTTTAGTTTAGTATGTTCCTTGGAGACTCATGGTGGTAGATGGGTCTGGGTAGAACATAGTGGAATGTTTGCTATTAAGGCTCTGCCATGATTCTAATACCTATCTTCTATTAATATGAAGATGTTGAGCTAGACAGAGCCAGGGAATGGGCAAAGGGCTATGCTGGACACAGGGAATGTAGTAGTGTGGGGAAAATGTGTCTTCAGTAGTGTAATAGGGATCAATTATCCCTGGACAGTAAAAGAAATTTTCAGGAAATAGTTTACACAGATTTGGCTAAATTCTAGGGGTATTAAATATAAAGACTCTTAACACCAACACTTTTGGGCAGTCCTTTGGTTTAAATAATAACTAACAATTCACAGAGTAATCTGTGAGAATATACAGAAAAACAACAAATGTTTATCAAAATAAGAAAAACATGTGCAAACATGCAAAACCCATGAAAGCAGAAGGAATGTGTCTTAGTGTTTCTATTACTGTGAAGAGACACCATGACCCCAGCACCTCTTATAAAGGAAAACAATTAGGGCTAACTTACAGTTTCAGAGGTGTAATTCATTATTATTCTGGTGGGACATGGTGGCATGCAGGCAGACATGGTGCTGGGAAGGAGCTGAGAGTTCAATGTCTTGATCCACAGGTAACAAGAAGTAGACTAACTACCACCCTGTGTGTAAGTTGAACATAAGAGACTTCAAACCCCACCCCCACAGTGACACATTTTCTCCAACAAGATCACACCACATAATAGTGTCACTCCCTCTAGGAGCCAATTTCTTTCAAATCACCAAAGATATGCCCACAAATACCAATTCCAGGGTATATCAGCATTGGACAGGGAGCAGAGCTGAGTCCAGGATAATTAAAGCAGTAATAGAAAAGAATCAAGACAATAGAAGAAAAGCTGATTTTCCAATAGCTTTGCTTGGCTAAGTGAGTTTTCCATGTAAATCAGTTCTCTAGGGATGTGAATTAATGATACTAAATGATGCATTCATAAATACATGTTTTATGTCCCTACCTAGGATGTAAACTGAATATAATGTTCTACTATGGTGCTTCATTTTTGGTTTTGGATCTTTTGTATTTTATGATTATTGAACTTTAGTTTAATGATTTATCCAGGTATTTTTAAATTTTACCTTAATTATATTTCATCCCTGAATCATATTGTTTGCTGAATGGTACACAGATGAATTAAAGTCACTCTGTAACATTAGCCATGCTGTGTCTTTCAGGCTTCCGTTCCTGTGCACACACTGACGTACTGCCTACATTTGGATTTTAGCTGAGTTTTGCTAGCATGAAACCTTCACACATACAAAATGAGTATATCTTAGATGTTGAACTTACTCATTCATCATAGGAGTCTTCTCATCTTTCAACACCCAACTCAAGCACAACAGATCTGTTCCTGGAAAACTGTTCTGATGTTCCATATAGTTTGATGTTTGAACATACTGATATCATTTTATACATAATGTAAATTAAACTGCTTATAACTCAGAACTTTGTATATTTATATGAAAGTTTCTGGCATGGTGTGAATGTCATCAGAATCACTGTTTATTCAAATACCATGCCTGTGAATATATGATGGATTATTTACATATGCATCAAGGATACAAATATGATACATTGTGAATCATTGATATTTTTAATTGAAATTGATTGTGTTTACTATATTTCATAGAAAATGATGTATTCCCTGCAGACTTTACATTTTGGGGAAAATTCTTTGTATGTGTGGTTCTGTCTTTATTTATCCATTAATTGGGTGTAATTTAATTTATATTGTGGTCTTTAGTCCAAATGGATTAAAGACCCCAATATAAATCCGACCACACTGAACCTGATAGAAGGGAAAGTGGGAAATAGCCTACAATACATGGGCACAGAAGACCACTTCCTATGTAAAACCCCTGTGGCACAGACAATAAGAGCAACAATGAATAAATGGGACCTCCTGAAACTGAGAAGCTTCTGTAAAGCAAAGGACACAGTCATTAAGACAAAAAGGCATCCTACTGAATGGGAGAAGATCTTCACTAACCCCACATCAGACAAAGGCCTGATCTCCAGGATATACAAAGAAGTCAAGAAACTAGACATAAAATTTTTAAATTGCCCAATTAAAAAATGGAGTAATGATATGAACAGAGAATTCTCAATAAAAGAAGTTCGAATGGCCAAAAGATACTTAAGGTCATGTTCAATTTCCTTAGCAAATCAAAACGACTTTAAAATACCATCTTACACCTGTCATAATGGCTAAAATCAAAAACACCAACGATAACCTATGCTGGAGAGGATGTGGAGTAGGGGAACACTCCTCCATTGCTGGTGGGAATGCAAACTTGTACAACCACTTTGGAAATCAGTGTGGCAGTTTCTCAGGAAATTCGGAATCAACCTACCTCAGGATCCAGCAATACCACTCTTGGGAATATAACCAAGAGATGCCCAACCATACTACAAAAGCATTTGTGCAACTATGTTCATAGCAGCAGTATTTGTAATAGCCAGAACCTGGAAACAACCTAGGTGCCCCTCAAAGGAAGAATGGTACAAGAAAGTGTGGAATAATTACACATTAGAATACTACTCAGGGGTAAAAAACAATGACATCTTGAATTTTGCATGCCAATGGATGGAAAGAGAAGACACCATCCTTAGTGAGATATCCCAAACCCAAGAAGATGAGTATGGTATGTACTCACTCATTAGTGGACCCTAGCCATAAACAAAGGATGTTAAGCTTATAGCTCACAAACCTAGAGAAGCCAAATAGCAAGGTGAACCCAAAGAAAAACATATATAGGTTCTCCGGGAAATTGGAAGCAAAAAATCACCAAGCAAAAGTTGGAAGCACTGGAGTGAGGATGGGAGTGGAGGTAGGGGTGGGGGTGGACAAAGGAAGAGGGGGAGGGAGAAGGGAAGAACTGGGGAGAGCTTGGGGGAGTGGGAGGGTGGTGATGGAGGAAGGGTGGTTATTGGAGAAGGGATTAAGACATCTACATTAAGGGAGTCATTTTAAGATTGGCAAGAGACTTGTCTCTAGAGGGGATCCCATGTGTCCACAGGGATGTCCCCAGCTAGGTATTTGGGCAGCAGAGGACAGCCTTCTCTCATAGTCACATTGATGAATATCTTGATCATCACCATAGAAATTTCACCTGATGGATGGAGATAGAGTCAGAGACCCACATCCAAATCAGAGCAAAGGACTGAGCTACCAAGGTGCAGTTGAAGAGCAGAAGGCTGGAGAAGATGAGCAAGGAAGTCAGGACAGCGAGGGACTGGCCCATCAACTGAAACAGTGTACCTGATCTATTGGGAGCTCATCAAATCAAGCTGGACCAGGACTGAATGAGCACATAGCCAAACTGGAGTCTCTGAATGTGCCTGCCAATGGGTACTGACTGAGAAACCAATGATAATGGCACTGGGACCTATCTCTTCTGCATGTAGTGGCTTTTTGGAAACCTAGTCTATATGGTTGCACACCTTATTAGGCTAGGCTAGAGCGGGAGGGCCTTGGGCTTCTCACAGGGCAGGGTATCCTGCCCCCTCTTTAGGAAGCTGGGGGAAGGAGGAGGGATACTGGGAGAGCGGGAGGTCCTGGGACAAGGAGAGTAAATGTAAATTTCTCTTTTAACAATAAAAAAGAAAAAAAGGAAAAAAAAGATTTATTTGAGTTGTTATTTGTTTGTTATTTACATGTATGCTTTTCCTACATGTATGCCTGTGTACCATAAGTGAGGCTGGTGACTGAGGTCAGAAAAGAGTATTAAATGCTCTAGTCCTGGAATTACAGAGAGCTGTGAATTGCCATGGGGATGGTGGAACTGGACCTAAGTCTTATGCAAGTGCAGCAAATGCTCTTAAGAGCTAAGACATTTTATTTGCTATTGGAATTTTGTGCACTAGAGTTTTAGTCTTGTTTTAATATTTGATTCTAGTATTAATATTATCCTATCATTCTGTATATTCTATGTGCATACAAAAGCAAACATATTTGTGTAAAGTGCTCCCTTATAGAACTACATATGCAAATCAAATGCCATGTGATGGTTTCAGAAAAAAAATATGGAACCAAACAGGAAAAAAATTTGTCTTCTCTTAACCATTGTATAGAGTTATTTTACCTGGTAGACATATTTCACTTACTGAGTATATATGTTATTTTTCTAATCTCAAAATGAAATAATGAGCTCTTTTCCTTTTGTGCACACAGTTATCTATGATGTATTACATTAAATGTATTTGCTAACATATTCATTCTGTCTTCAAATAGTCACTGAGTGACTTTAATATGCCAGCCACAGAGCATAGGATACTTACTAGGAAGCCTAGGGGACAATACTCACATAGTGATACTGATGATTCTTTAGGACCATGGGCTCCATATCTTCTGGGATTCCCTCCACAAGCACATTGAAGCCCAAGGGTCGCATGCAGAAAGAGGCAAATCCAATAATCTACCCTTCCCTAAGGATTCCCTTCCTTGCCCCTCTCTCTCCTCTTCCATCTGTGGGCCAAGAACAAACTACTTGCATTCAAGAGTTTGCTTCAAACTAAGGTTGACATCTCATACTTGAAAATCCATAAGCTCCATTTGTCCAGGGAAAACTTACATCTCCTACTGCCTTGATTCCCCTGCTCTATAATCAATCATTTGGGTTGTTTAATTTAATAATCTCACCCTATATGCAAACCCCTTGTTTCATATAGGCTGTTTTTAATATCTCTACTAGTTTCTTCTTGTGTCAATTCAACTGCAATTTGCAGGATTTCTGCAAGATCGCTCTTTATATGACTGACTTTTCATTTTCTCTACTCATGTGTGTTTGTGTATGCGTGTGTGTGTGTGAGAGAGAGAAAGAGAGAGATGGAGAGAGAGAGAGAGAGAGAGAGAGAGAGAGAGAGAGAGAGAATGTGCCTATGTGTGTGCCACAGTACTCTGTAGACGTGAGAGAACAACCTTGTGTGTGATGTCTTCATCTTCTATCTTGTTGTTTGCCAGTGCACACAACAGGCTAAGCACCCCACAATTCCCAGAATTCTCCTATCTCCACTTTCCACATCACTAGATAATCAATGACATTATGCTAACTCATAACATTCAGACTTCCTGCAGATTCTGTGGGTGTAAATCCTGGCCCTCAAGAGCAAGAATCCTACTCACTGAGCTATTTTCTCAGCCTGAGTCATGTCCTTTCTCCCTTCATAGCATCGTGAACTGGATATTTTTTTTTAAAAAAATTACTTTCTATTTGCCAGGAAGATCTTCAGTTTTACTCGTTCACAGGGAGTGGTAGTCTGGAATGTGTGTGCAGAAGTCGTGTCTCTCAGAGGGATGGTACCTGACTCAAATAGTGAATTAGGTATAGTGTGCCAGCAAGTAGCTGTCACAAGCTGGTAAGATTGGTACAGCCCATTCTTCTGCCAGAAGCACTATCCTTGCTGCTATTTTTCTGTGACTTACAGAGCCATTTTCTATTTTTAATTCAAAAGCTGATCCTCAGAGTAGATTTTTAGATCAGTCATAAGAAATTCACCTCTCAGTACCTGGACTGACAATAGATTCAATGCGAAATGAACATAATTAATTTGATCACGAGGGAAGGAGAATCTGCCAGTCCTTTGTAGGCCTTGGGACAATAAGATGTGCTATAACATGAACACATCTTCAATGCTCTCTGCCATTTTGCATGCTTCACCAGCTCATACCACATTACTGTTTTATGTATAATTTTGAGTCACATATTTTTCTCATTGGGTGTAATGCTATAAAGATCAGATCGGTTTTGTTTATTTCTTATTGTAAGAGTATAACATTGTCTTATAAAATCTACCAAAGTTCAGGACCTAGTATATGCTCAATAAGTTTATTTAAATGTGTTAGATATGCAAATTAATAAAGAAAATAACAACAGCATTCAAATTGTTTTGGATACCAGAATTCAGTAATTTTTATTTCTAAAATCTTATGTTGCTTCTAAATGCAAAGACATTTAGAAGCGAATGTCTTTATAATACATTATCATATACTTTATAAAGAGCTGTGATAGCTGAAGTCATACCGTAAAGAGGGGAAAGCTTGGTCTTGGACTGTCATGGGGTTTAACAGGAGGCAAAGCACTCTCTAGAACAATCATGTGCCAGGGTGCTCCTGGCAAAGTGTCAAGAATTTCATGTATCTCCACTAGTCTGGCTTCTTTGGAGGGAGTTGGAGGGAAACTGCACTTACTTCTTGTTGGTACTGTCCAGTGAATGAGGGAGACTTTAGAAGACATTTTATTTAATATTAAATCAGCTCATAGTGAAAGTGTTGGGTTATCCTCAGGTGACTTGAAAAACATGCTTTTTACCCCTTTGCTTTTTTGCTAATTGTGGTGAGACATTTGAAAATCACCTCAGGGAGGGGAGGGGGATGAATCTTTTAATATTAGAAGGAAATTTCAGTAGATGCCAGCTTTTTATTAGTGAAGTCTACACTCATCAGTTCATTCCTTTAAAAAGTTTGCATGTGTTCAAAACAGCTGCAACTTTCATATACCATGGAATAAATCCTTGTCTCAGCATGAGGAAACTCAGCTTTCTCTGCTGATAAAATCTTGCAATATATTTATGTTCTAACATCCTGGAAAAATACTCTCATTCCCCCTAAAGATCTGTGAATGTCAAATATTTTGAAATATTTTAGATAAAAAAGTGGTTTGAAAAACATCTCTATTTTGTTCTTTAAAATATAATGTCTTGATTCTCTCTCCCCTGCAAAATAATTGAATGCTCACTTTATAAGTTCTGGTACTTGAGCCTTTTCCCCCAAGCTCTTTTCCTTTCCAGATAACATTTCAAACCTTTTTATTATCTCTTTGGTCTGAACATTGCAATCCCTTAGAGTGTGTTATTTTGTCCATAGTGGCAAATTGCACATCCCTTTGAAAAACCACTCCTCATAAGAACTATAGCCAACATCTTAACAAATAAAAGTCTCTTATCTGTCATTAACTTGCATTCATTGTGAAGATGACATTTATAAATGGAATATGACATTCCCAGCTTTCGATGAAACATTTTGCTATTTGAGAATAGTGAATGAGTATGAAGCAGTTTCTGAGAAGTCAAAATGAGCCACATTGTGGTTATTACCTCAACCTCTTATTCTCACTTCTTTAATTTATATTAGAAAAAGTATCAGATGGGTATTCAAATGACATTAGTTTAAAGTACTGAAATATACAGTCCAACCAGCCATTTGGTCACAAAGGGAAACTGAGTCACAAAGAGATTAAAGTGACTTAAATATGATATTAATTAAAATTCTCAAGTGTGGGCAGGAAAAGATTCATAGGACATACTTTGGTGACATTTCTGTGCCCTAACAAATAAAGCTTACCTGAAAATCAAAGGGTAGAGCTAACCACTAATTAACCATAGAGATCTGGAGGTCTGTAAAAACAGACAGAAAGTGATAAGGCTGGGCAGAGAGAGGAAGTGACAAGGTAGAACAGAGAGCGCTCTGCCCTTTTTGGTATGAGGAGTCAGATTGGTAGGAGGTGACTGTGACTGGTCCTTTACTTTTCTGATCTTTCAGTATTTACTCTGATATCTGACTCCCGGTTTTATGTTTTTCACCAGAATGCTGCAGTCTTTATTCCAACTAAGCATATGAATATTATATACTATTTATTTGTGCTCTTTGAGAATGAAATATTGACCATCATGAGAGCAGTCAAATTAATTCACAAATAATTTACAAAACTATACATCTTATACTTATAGATAATGATTGATTTCTTTATAACAGTTTGAAAAATTAAAGAATGCTAATGAAGTTATACTCTGATAGTTAAAAGATAAGTTAAAGGGGGCAAAAAGACAATTTTTAGGTGTAGGGTGACCTAGTTTGGGCCGCTAGTAAGGCCAATTAGAATTCTCCCTACAAGATACTTACTGGGAAGGAGTACTGGGTTGCTCTCTGAAGACTGGGAATCTAGACTTTGTAAAAATAGGTACAGTACCCACAGTAATGGTCACAGTCCTGCTCCTCTGTATGTACAACTATTGGTTAGGTATGGTCTAGGTTTCAATGCACACCACAGCCACTGGACACTAGCATGATCCTCCTGAGTCCACTGTCATCTCAGCAAATTCTCACTTCAGTAAATTCTCTTGGGAGAACTTTTTAAAAAGTTCTGTATTGAATGGACCTGTTTAGCTAGGCAGTGGTTGTGCATGCCTTTAATCCCAGCACTTGGGAGGCAGAGGCAGGTGGATCTCTATAAGTTTGAGGCCAGCCTGGTCTAGAGAGTGAGTTCCAGGACATATCCAAAGCTACAGATAGTCTCAAAAACTCTAAAATGAGTGAATGAATGAATGAACAAACAAATAAATAGAACTGTTTCATAAAGTCTGAATCAAGGGTCAAGGTTATCAGCCAAACTACTACAAAGGCTGGACATTTCACCATGGAGAGTCACAGAGATCTAAGATGTGAAGCAAATAGTTTGTAACACTTTGAGAATTATAGAAACATAAAAGAGGTTACATTGTTGTATATGACTGCATACCAAAAAATGCTTATTTCTTTATCTTTTCTCTCTCCTCTCCTTTTTCTACTTCCACCTCTACCCTTTTTCCTCCATCAGTACCTCTCTCATTCTATATATTCATAACAGTTTATAAGAATGAAGCATGCTTTATGAAGAAGTATCTTAAATTATATTTCAAGTTCCTAACCACCAAAGGGTGTGTTGGAGCTTTTAGAGTCCCGATTATACACAGAGCTTCCTGTTTAGACTGCCCCTAAAGATGACCACAGAGATACTTTGTACAGTTGGAGACCTGAGAACCTACTGTGAAACCAGACTCAATAATAGCAGGACAAGATGAAAATGTGTCAAGACACAGGGAAACTGCAAAAGCTGCAGCGAAGGGGAGCAATTCACAGCTGAGGATCATCTTTCTAATGTATAAAACATAATGCTCCCTAGGAAGTGCCAAGATGAAGGAAGGCATAACGCACCAATGACCGTGACCATCATGGGAATTTTCTTCTCCTTGGAGGGTTTTTCCTATTTAAGAATTGATTTCCTCACCAGTGTTCCACAGTGAGCAACACACAGAGCAGAGAAAGCTCTCTTGGTGGAGGGCAATCTTTCCCCTCTAGTGCTTTCTTCTCGATGCCACACTCATGTCTTGTATTATTAATGGGGCCTTTAATTTACTATTTTGACCTCCCCTGCACATCTTACACTGTCTCCTTCACACTGAATCTCTGTCTCCACATTTTTTTTCTACCTAACAAACACCTTGTTACAGTCAACCTGATAAACACTCCCATCCCCATTCTGCCTGCAGAACTGGTAGGGTTGGGAATATCATGGGAGTCATGGAGACAAAACTGACAATTCTGTTATTTTGCTATGTCCTTCAACTTGTCAAACCATATTAAATGATGTTTTCCCCAAAGTTTCTCTAAACGTATGCCAAGAGTAAAATATGATGATTCTAGGGCCCCTGGCTGATTGAAAAAGATTTTAAAAATGATATTTCCATTTGGCTGAAAAGTCAAAATCGAATGTATGAATTCATCCCAAAATAGCCACAGTAAATAAACTAAGAATTTAAAAAGTAGCATTGGGTTGGCCATATGAATAAATGATTTTACTTTCTTTACAACTCTAAATTGCAAAACACAAATATGCTTAAAAGTCTAAATGATAAAAATAGTAAAAAGATGAAATTAGGCAAGAAATTTTAAATATTTGTAAAGGAACTGGCAAACGACTTAGTAACTAAGGCCACTTCCTCTCTTTCAGAAGAACCGAGTTCAGCATCCAGTACTCATATTGTGAAGTTCATGTCTGCCTGTCACTGCAGTTCCAGGGATGGAAACACCCTCTTTTAGTCTCTAGGTATTCTTACACAATGTGATACATAAACTAATTCAGGTTTAAACACATAAATAATAAATAAATATTTTAAAACAAAATACTAAAATTGATAAAGACCTGACTTGAAAACTTCCAAATACCTTGGTACCCAAATGTATTTTGTATAGAACTGACATCAACTATAAATAAACTGTCAATTATAGGTCATCACTAAAAGAAGGACAAAGAGATAGGGGGTAATATATTAAAGATTAAGAATTATATAGCTCTAGATTTATGAATTGTACAGAAACAGTAAAAATTGGTATCTTAAAGGTACAAAAAGGTAAAAAGAAAATGGGGAAAGGCAAGTAGCATCCTTGAATACTGTATAATGGTTCAGTGGAGTCAACGGATGTGCAAAACCAAACAAATGGATAATGAAAGATAAGGGAACAAAAGGTGATTGGGGTTTCCATGGAAGACACATACGGAAGGATGGCCACTTGAAACTATATAAACCTGACCAAGTATCTGAAGTAAACAGGAGAAAAAGAAATGGGAAATGAGAGATTAAGAGAGAGAGTACTCAGAAAATCCAGCTGCTACTGTCCTCATCAATAAAAAATAAAATGAAGCATTTTACAAAATGACTAACATTAATAGGCTTACCTTAGCTATGATAACAAAATGATTTTCCTCGTGCCCCTAAGGTATAGTATAACAATTTATTATAGTATAGAAATACATCAACTATCCCACATATTTTTAAAAGTTAATAAAAAGATAGTGTTACACAGTTGCAATCTTTAAAATGATAAGACAAAAACCTTACAAGTATTAACTGATAGGCAGATTTGATTAATCCAATACATTAAAATATACAAGAAATACAAAGAAAGTTTTCTGTAAAAAATGGATGCAAAATAAAACATCTATGTATTATTTTTCTATAAATACTGTATAATGGCTCAGTGGAGACAAAGGATGTGCAAAATCTATTGTTCTTTTCTATAAAGAACAATAAATTATCACAAATTGGTCAGCTTGTATGCATTTACTTCTCTTCTTCAGTCTTAGTTTCCATGGATCAGGAGTCTAGCTTAGTTCAGGTACTCCACTTGGGGTTTCCAAGGCCTTATTTGAGGTGGCAGGCAGATTTCTTTCCTTCTGGGGCTTGGAGTCTCTAAGCATGTGGTTATGGCTGGAGGAGTGGGGGCCTTTCTCTCCTACTCTGTCACCTGAGCCATGGTCCACATCTGCCAGCCGTGAAGTTGCTGTCCCTGTGCTACACAAAGATGTGACAGCATACCTGGCGTGATCTGTGAAGAAGATTTCTCTGTCCTTGTCTCTGTTTTCTTTGTGCCTCCCTCTGTCTTCTCCTCTGCAGTTGTATATAACATAACAATTGAAGGAATGACTATCCCAAACACAGCTGCCATGGTTTACCAACTACCAGCAAGTGAAAGACTCTATTTTAAGCAAGGCATGATGACTCACTCACACCAGTGACCTCAGAAGCTGTATGGTGAGGCAGAAGAATGGGGTGCTTGAAGTCGCTCTTGGATTCTGGGCTATATAGGATAACATATCTAAAAATATATCCACTTCATCTGGAGATGAGGGATCACACCAAGGTGTGAAAAACTCATGAAGTCACTGGAGATCATCCTGAGTCCTACAGATCATAATTTTGCCTGTGCTGAATTTTTGATAAACATCACACACAGGTCAGTTCACGCATTGACAAAGACCCACAAAGAGGAAGAAATGATGGACACAGATTAATAAAACTCAAGCATGGGATGAAAGAAAGAGTGAGGACAGATGAAAAGAAATGCTTGTCTGAGAATAAATCCTCTACAGTTCTTACTTTGATACACAGGTGGATAGTCAACTTAAAATACAAAATTAAATCAGTAAGGAGGGGGAACTCAATTCCCCAAAACATATATAATCTCAAATAGACTCCTGTATTTCAAATTAGTAACAGGCACCCTGTGGAGAGAGGAAATCTGAGCAAAACAACACTGAGACTCATACCGATGATTATATACACTAAGATGAAAATAGATGCATAAGGAAACTACATGAATCTAGAGCCCTTGACAGTGGTTTTACTTCTCACAGTGATATGGGGAAAGTAATTGTCAAAGTGTGCTACTGGAAACTGTGGTGGGTATTTTGTGACCAAATTACTACATAGAAACAGTTTAAGAAAGGTATGCCTGAGACATAATCCATCAGTGTGCAAAGACAAAAGAAATGAAGAAACTGGGTCTATGGCAGTAGCTTATTTGCTGGATAGAGACCAGCAGATAGTGAACTCTAGACCAGAGTAAGTGGCAAATGTGATTTTCCCAAGAGTCCCCTAGTAACTTGCTTCAAGCCTGGTCCCACTTATGAAAGCATCCACAATTCTCCTAATAGGACCGCAAGCAAGAGACTGAACATGAAACACATGAGCCTTTAGGAACATTCCAGAGTCAACCAACAGCAAACATTAAGCAATTGAGCATATTGACACTGTTGAGAATCAACATTTTCAATGTAAATGATGAAATATATATATATATATATATATATATATAAAATGGAGAAGATGAGGAATATTCATTTGTGCTGAGTTAAAGGAGGTTTCTAACTGCTTATTGTAGCTGTATTCAACAACACTCCTGTAGTGGTTTGTGCAGCCAGTCAGCATCATTGTTTCTAGATACTGATTCCACTCTCTCACAACCTGGAATCTTTGAGGAATTGGCAAAATTTTAACAAAACTTTAAAATAAGAATTGATTGTATGAGAGACAGATGTATGTAGTAAGAGGTGTGGGCTCTGTTCCCAGAATCTGAGAGGAGCATGGCCCTTTTGTTCCATCCCACCCAGCTCAGCTCCCAGCTGCTTGGCTAGCTTACATTTGAAATAACCACACGGAAATTGTATTAATTAAATTACAGCCTGGCCCATTAGTTTTAACCCATATCTAGTAATCTGTGTATCACCACATGGTCATGGCTTACCGGGAAAATTCTAACCAAAGTCCATCTTGGGATGGAAAAACATGGCGTCTGCTCCAGTGCCTTCTCTCTCACAGCCTTCAGTTCTGTCTACTCCACCCACCTAAGGGCCGAGCTATCAAAAGGCCAAGGCAGTTTCTTTATTCAACCAATGAAAGCAACAGAAATACAGAAGGACCCTCCTACACCAAATGTACTGGTGTATAGAGGTGTGTGTGTGTGTGCATGTGTGTGTGTGTGTTTGTCTATGTCTATGTGTCTATATCTGTGTGTCTTCTGTATCTGTGTATGTGTGTGTACATCTTTGTGTGTGTGTCTGTGTCTGTTGTGTGTGTGTAGGTAGACAAAACAAAACAGCGTCTTATAGTAAACATGGCCCTTCTTCACACACAGAGGAAGTTCTACAGTCAGAAAAAAATACTCTATATGCTTCAAATAAAGACTTAATGGAATGAGAAAACTCTCTGGGTATCTCAGACAGTGATTAATGAAAAAGCGCATTTGGACCAACAAGACCACCAGCCTTTTCCCACTTCAATTTTGGGAACTAAGATGGGGACCGTGCACTGAGGCACAGCAGCTAAACACATGTCACTGCCTCTGGTAGCTATTTACCTTTGAAAGTGTACATTATCACCAAACTCAACCAGGGAGCTGGTGCTAGTTATTTTTGTGTTATTGTGACAGGTCCTGTGATATCCTCAGTCTACAAAACAGAAAAAGTTGCTGTGGTTCATGGGTTTGCAGATTTCCACACATGGTCAGTTGGCCCTGATGCCTTTGCAGTCATGATGAGAGTCATGGTGAATGAAAGTGATCATCTCGTGCTCACTGGGAGACAAAAGAGACAGGGGAGGGCTTAGCATTAAGCAAGATGGTCCCCATTTCCTAGCATCCTCCCCTGAGTGCCAGGGATAAAAGGTTCTGGAATTGTACCAGAATTAAAAATTAAACCTTCAGTGTACAAGGTTTTGGGGAGGATTCTAGATTAAAACTATAGCAAAGCTGTATTTTCCAGAAGAAACTTCAATCCCCAGAGGCTCGATAGCATAATCTGAGACAAGATCAATGTGATTTTATATAAAATGGTGAAAAGAAAATCATGAATCATGATACATTTCAGGACAAGGATATTTGAGAGAAACATATGTCATTCGGTACATGGAAGGGTAAAAGCTCTGGGAGTTAGATGTAGGCGAGGGAAAGCAGTGGTGCCATTTCCAGAGACCATTACTGTTAGAAAGATAAGAGGTCTTCTCTCTAAACCAAGAAAACAGGATGCTATGAAGAGGGCTGATTAGAATTCTTAGATATCATGAATGTATGTGAAATAAAGGTACAGAGAGGTGTACTGGATACCTCAACACAGAAGAGGCCATGTATTAATCAAAAAGAAATATAAGACTCTCTGAGAATGTGGCTAAGCAAGATAAGCAGAAATTATAAGAAAGGGGTTAAATAAAATAAATATAGAAAATCCAGTGCATGTCACTTGTAATTCCAGGAAGGTGAAAACAGCCAGAATGATGAGGGAGGGAGGCAGGTAGGAAGGACAGGTAGAGGGGAAAGTGTAGAGGGAGAAGATGGGAAGAAGGGAAGGAGGGAGAGAAGGAAGGAGGGAGAGAAGGCAGAAAGAACAGGAATGATGACAGTATAAAGCTAGTATGACTTAGTGAAATTTCCAGTGTTCTTAAGTATTAAGATGGGGAAAAAAACACCAAAATGATATAAATCACAAGTCTGGGCCAGCATTGTGGCTTCATAGGTAGACACTTGCTCTGTAAGCCTAGGGACTGCTTCCCAAGGCATAAAGGTGGGAGGGAAAGCTGCTCCACAAAGCTGACCTCAGACCTCCACACCCACACAGTAGCATGAACCCCTGTAGTACACACATACACATCATAATAATGAATAAATGATTTTAAATGTGCACATTGATCTTGAAGGCAAAACAGAACAATAGTTTCTGGAAGACTTGGAGGTAATTTTTTCAATGAGAAAAATATGGCTTTGACTTTATTCCTGTTGTAGTTTTATTAAATTATGAATTAATTATGATCACAAACTAAAGGTAAAATTGGATAAAATGACTCAGATACTTCACCTTTCAAGGGATGTAACTTGTAGAATGTTCTCAACCATGCAACATACACAGAAATAAAAGTAAGAAAAGAGAAAGAGGAAGAGAAAAGAAGCAGTATGTTAATGTGTTAAATTAGTAGTTTATTTTCAATATGCATGATGGCTGATACATGACATTCAAACTTTTATGATGGTACTAATAACAGACTAGCAAGTGATTTTAAAAAGAGCCACTGCGAAATCAGCAAAGAAGACAAGGCAAATAATAAACTCCTATTCATATTTTCACTTTTCCCCTTTCCAATCAATGTAAAATCAATGAGATGAAACTTTAAAGGTATCCAAGAGAAGTATAAAAATACAATATAAATTTTCTAAAATATTAGATGGATTCCAAGAAAGAGACTTACAGAGGTTTTGGAACCAGCACCAGGCCTTTTTCTGAGAAAGATAGAACTGGATCAGTCAGAGCCATGAAACCACTTTGCAGATCCCAAGAGGAGCTTCTGAGAAGGGATTAAAGGAGAGGCTGTGTACTTCACTTTCAGAATCCCACAGATAAAGGATCAGGTGAAAAGAGGCAAGCAGGAGAATCTTCATGTTGAGCTAGGTGACGGGATGTCCAGAGACCTAAGGCCATCCATCCACCCACAGATGGGAGCTGCTCTGCATGTGGCGCTGTTGCTGAGGTCCTTGGCCCTTAGAGGAGGTAGCAGTATTGTTGCTTATTCTAGAATTACTGCCCAAAAGACATGCATTCTGCTCCTGGTCCTTACAGGAGCTTCTGTTCATTGGCATGCTCTCTCTAGTCTTGAGATTCCTTATTTCCATCTTGAAGATTAATCGTTTAGAGGAAGCTCACTATGGCATTTTTAAAAATCATTTTTTTAAATGAAAAGAATACACACCTGGAAGAGGACATTTGAATCAATGTTATGTAAAGAACACTGATTAAAAAGCTATTCCGTAAATAAAATATACATAGTAAGTATATAAGAAAATTGCATGTTGATGCCTACAGTGATATTCTACTAAGCAGTATGCCTATACAGGGCTGATTCCATAAAGACAAATAGTGCATATTTATATAGAATGTCAAAATAACATGAAACACTGCATTTTGGAATAATATCTGAATGGTAAAAATAAGATATGCTGTCTAAACTTTTTCAGTTTTTCAAAGGAATAATTTAAGCAATTGGTATTAATAATTAATTAATTATTAATTATATGGAGGCTATTGTATAGCAATCGATGTATACAAAGAATAATTCAGACATACGGGCTAAATCACGCTAACTCCCACAGTTCTTGTTTTATATGTTGCTGTTTGTCAGTCTACTGAATGTATCATCATGTCAATGAGTTATAATCCAAGAAAAGTGCCAATGAACTGAGTTCAATGCTAATAATGCACAAGATAGAAAGACCTTCAACTGTTCCTTTCCCTTGACCTCTACACATGCTCCAATGCATGTGCTTGCCAGTGAGGGGGGGACGGGGGGAGGGGACAAAAAAGGAAAAGAAAACAGGAAGGAAGGGAGGGGAGGATGGAAGGATGGAGGGAAGAAAATACAGAGGCAGAGATGTGTGGGACATTTTGAAGCTGACGTTGACAAGGGTATAGGGAAGCTGTGATGCTTGAGGAATATGCCAAACAGTGGTGTCAATTCACTCACCGTGATGTGATTTCTTCCTGTGTCCAGTCTGAGACTTGTGGGCCTCACATGTCAAAGGATAGCCATGAATGTGACAACATATGTGCACTTGACAGCATCATTAAAACGTCATAAAAAACTATGATAAAATTAATGAATAGTCGTTTGCTATAGCAACTGCTTTCTGTAATTTTATTTAGGAATTGATGACAGTCTGAGTTCTTTGGTTTCTCTCTGTAATAACATCAATTTCTCTGTAATAAAATCTATTTCTCTTTTGTTTCAAAACTGAAAATCTTTTCTTAAGAAATGAAGGACTCTAATAAATGCCTTCTGCATATTGGGAAGCTGAACATCAATTTCAGATCACAAAAAACAAAAACAAAAACAAAACAAAAAACTCTTTGAGTTGTTCCAAGAAGTCTCTCTGTTTTAACCTCCTTTCAAGAAATATGTCAGGGCTCATTTTGAGCCTCTTCGGAATATAAACTCTGAAACATAATAAATGTTCTTCAACATGCTTCCTAACGTGCGTGTCGCCTTCCAGTACTGGTAGGTAAGAACTCATTTAGAACTGCAGCTGGCAGTGCTGAGGAGAGAATGAACACACAGCCAGTCGCCAAGTCTGAACAGACAGAACTTACAAACCCGCACTGGCACCTCTCTATCAACCTTCCATCCCTCAGTGGGACCTCTATGTTCCTAGTCAAATGTGCTATCCTCTGACCACTGCAGTATTTATACTGTAGTCGCTTCATTTCAGTTTTCTCCGTAGACCCTTGAGGCCCTTGTTTCCACATGCCCAGGAGCTTTCTGTGGCGAAAATGTTTTCTCCCATTTTTCTAAAGCCAATAAAGTCGCAATGTATGCCATGTGCAATTTCACACCCATAGATCTGACACACTAGAATTTCAAGAGTCCAGAGCTTTGTCATCATAGATCCATAATTTTTCTCACTACTGCATGTGGATGTATCTCCACATAAAATGTTGCACACACCAGTGAGACTGCTGTGCTTAAAATGTTATCCATCCCAGCACCATCTCATCCCCTTGTCAGCTGTGCACTGTGTGTTCAGACCTCCCTTTGCGTTACAAAGCTTACACATGCCAGACATATTATCTGGCACCCAGTTTCATTTCTCTTTCCAAGACGCTTGCCCACAGCTCAGAGAAATGACTAGCCGAGAAAGGAAGAAGCCAGATCTCAGTGGTGATGAGGATTAGCCATGACTTATTTTCCTCCATGGGTAGGCTGCTTAGAGAGAACAAATTGTTAAATTGGATTTGAAGACAGAAAGAGTAGTCTCAAGCCCTGTTCTGGGGAACTAGCTGTGTGAGTGATGGTCAGGGTCTGGAGGCATCTTTCTCCACACTCCTGTTTAAAGAATGAGGTGGCTGTCATTGCCCAAAGGTCACTATGAGTATGGAATCAAAGCAGGTTCTTGAGACGTTTCAAAGCTTCAAAGTTCTTGACTAATGCATGGATCTTCAAGTTCATGGACTTTGATTTTTGTGTACATGTTTAGATTATCAAATTATAATAGTCACAGCACTTGACTATAGACCACATGTTATTACTACCACCTATTACTTAATAGAAGTCAATGATAATACAGATTTTCAGTTTCTTTTTAAAAAGTTTAAGTTCGTGCATGCATATGTGTGTTCATGCCTGTGGGTGTGGATGCTGGCATGAAAGTTCTATGTCATATGTGTGGAGGTCATAGAAAATGCAGTGACTTCTATCTTGTTTGCTTCTGTAGGTCAGCTATCATTTGCAGATTCTCTTACCTATGCCTTTTCATGTTACCATTGGAGCACTGGGATTACACATACATGCTACCACGTGTGGCTTTACATGAATTCTAAAGATCTGGACTCAGGTTCTCACACTTACATGGCAAATGCTTTACCACTGAACCATCTCTCCAGTCTCAGATTTCCATAGATTTTTGTTTGTTTGTTTGTGAACAGAAACTAAAATTAGAGATCTAATCATACCCTGTTACCAGTGCCTTAGAATTTATCTAAGAGGATTATCTCATTTCCTTTTGCTACTTTTGTTGTTCTGAATTCCATGAGGTAAATCCTCTCTCCTCAGCATAACCTGGATGTGGCTACTGTTTTATCTGCCAGATAATTATCAACTACTGTTGAGAATATTATTTTAAGGTGTATTACTTTTGTTTATGTTGCAATTGTTCTGCTCTGTGAAGCTGTGATGCTTTGCCTGTCTCAAACCCCTGATGGTCTAATAAACATCTGAGCAGCCATAGTGGAGCAGAAGAAAGAATAGGTGTGGCTGGCAGGCAGAGAGAATGAATAGAAGGAGATGGGGTTCTGGAGAAGTAGCCAGAGAAGGTGGAGGACATCTGGGGCCAGCCACCCATTTACATGGCAATCCATGGAGTAAGAGAAAGATTTATTGAAATAAGAGAACAGTATAAACACAGGAGCCAAAGAGTAGACGGGATAATGTAAGTTAAGAAAAGCAGGCAAGAAGCAAGCAAAGCTAAGGCCGGACATTTATAAATAAGACTCCATGTGTGATTCATTTGGAAACTGGGTGGTGGAGCCCCCCTCAAGAGTCCAAAGAAGATAACATCATCCTACTACAGTTTGGCATACCAACGTGGTACTTGTATTTCTATCTAGAACCTGAGGACGCTTGGATAAGAAAGGGAGGTGGAGAGTATGGTTCCTTTAAGAATTTCAACTAGACAGTTTCTGGCATTCAGTGAGCTCTTTAACACCCAGTACAGTAAGTAAGAACAAAAGACCAAGTGAAAATGCCTGCCCCAGTGCAAGCATTGGCATTCTACAGGTCTGGGAAGGTGGAGTGTGGTTTCTGGACAGATGAACCTCTGAGCGGGAGGGAGGACAGTTTCAGGCTTGACTCTAAGGTACTAAGAAGCAGGTAGAGCCTACTGAGAGCCATACAAAGTATCCAGGTGTAGCATATCAGTTTAAAGTTTGCTCCTGTGGTAAGAAAAGGCTAAAATATGCAGAAAAAAAAAGGTCCACATGGGAAAACTGCTAAATAGGTTCCAGTGTATTTAGCAGGATACGTAGACTTAAGAAAAGAAAAAAGGGTGTAGTTGTAGAAAAAAAAAACGAATAGTTTAAAAATAAAATTAAGCCTTTAAAGAGACTGTAAAAGAAAAAGTCATGTGAGATGAACTACATAGGGAGCCTAAATCCTGTAAGCTATTGTGTTGATTTTGGGATTTTTGATTGCTGAGAAGCAAAGGACAACAGCTAAGAGACCTTGAAGTGAACGAGGGGCTGTGGAATAAACCAGACTAGATCTTTTAAGAATGCCTTAACTCTTAAAAAGTCAAAAGATACATTTGTCAAAAGGAAATCAAAAATGCTCTGGAGAAGCGGTTTTGTTTTTGTTTCCACAGAAAACAAGAGGCTGTGGATTTGGCCCAGGTTTATTTGGATTTGGTTTGGTCAAGGGAGACCACCTGAAACTTGACCAGTGATATCCGTCAACAAAGGTCACTGATGGTCCTCCCAGGACTTAGTCATTACCTCAAAATTTTCTCCCTGGAACCCTAAAAATGCCCTGAACCATAGCCAGCCAAAAGAAGTTTAGATAAAACTATAACCACATTCCCAAGAGCTAGACTGTAAGTTTTGAGCTATTGGTGGGTTATGGATATTTGTTATATTTACAGAAATATAAGATAAAAAGACAACTACTAATCTCAAATATTTCACATTAGCATGAACTTTTGGCATATTGATACAAATTTGAAGTCAATTTTGTTACACTGTGTTCATGTTTTGCTTTTATTTAAAGTACTTTTGTTTTGTATATTGATACAAATTTAGGATCACTTTTGCTATGACATCCTGTATATATGTTTCTATTTTGGTTTGAGATATTGTGCTTATGCATTTCATTTGAAATTGCAATGTACAAATAAGGGATGAGGTTAGTAGTTAATCTATAACAATCAAACTTGAAGGAGTCGAAGACTGAATAGTAATAGTTGTAGTTTTCCATAGATGGAATGTAAAGTAGGTTAGGTTTAAGATGTTGGATTTACTAAGATAGGATAAACTTTGGAGTATTTTTTTAAAATTTACCAGACACAAATGAAGTGGAATTCAGTACAAGTGAATGTAATCCTTAGTTGATAATTGTTCTCATTATATCTTACTGAGTTAAAGTGAAAACTTTTCATGTTTGTTTAGAAAGAAAAAAAAAGAGGAAATGTTGGCGAATATTATTTTAAGGTGTGTGACTTTTGCTTATGTTGCATTTGTTTAACTCTGTGAAGCTGTGATAATTTGCATGTCTAGAATACCTGATGGCCTAATAAAAAGATCTAAATGGCAAAGAACAGGGCAGGAGAAAGGAGAGGCATGGCAGGCAGTTAGAGAGAATTTATAGAAGGAGAAAACTGGGAGAAGGGGTTCTGGAGAGGTAGTGAGAGGAGGTGGAGGACATCAGGGGCCAGCGACAGCAATCCATGGAGTAATAGTAAGAATTAAAGAAGTTAGAGAAAGGGAAAAACACAGAGGCCAAAGGGTAGATGGGATAATGTAAGTTTAGAAAAATGGGCAAAAAACAAGTTATGCTAGAATTGGATGTTTATAAATTTGGATAAAATTCCATGTCTGATTCATTTGTGAACTGGGAGGAAGTACCTCCAAAAGAGCATAATACCATGTTATTACAACAAACTACTATTTTCAGAAATGCATCATTCAGAACCAGTTAAATTGCACATAGTTGTTGCTCAGTCTTCCAGAATGTGCTGTATTGTGAAGTAAACCAATAGGAGTCTGTTGTAGGATATCTAATCCCATTGTGATACACCCAAGACTGCTATTAAAATTAACCTTGGATCAGCAGCTAGAGCCAGTGAATAGTTGACAGGTATTAGCCATAGAGAGGACTTGGAACCAGGAATATGGCAGAGATGCACAGGAAGGGATAGGGAGAGACTTAGAGATTTTCAGTCTTTTTGGTTTGGAACTAGATGTTTCTATTACTGGAGAGATGTTTCTCTTACTGGCTCTCTGACCAAAAAGGAGGGTCAGCTGGTTGCTTCTCTGCTTCTATGATCTAGTAGGTTTTTACCCCCAACATTTTGACTCTGGAGTCTTTATTGGTAGATAGAATAATAGAAACTAGTTAAAAACTATATTTGGTGGCCACTGTTGAGGTAGTGCAATAGAATTATTGGAGCACTGAATGAGGGGCCACAGTGTGCAGAAAGTAGTTAAAATCTCAGTAGAGTCAAGTGTGGCCTCTAAGCAACAGCAGTTGCACCTTGATCCAATATTTCAGCAAACTCTAACTTCCTTCCTAAGAATGAAAGAGGAGCATGCTGCCATCCACACTTGGCATATGACTGGATTTGTTTCCTTATTCTTTTCTAACAACAACAACAATGAAAGTGGGGCAAATACAGAGTCCCCCTCTCCAGAGGAGGAATAAAGAATAACTCAGGTGAATGTATATATAATAGAAATATTATATATCATAGGAATATTATATATTAATTATCATATATAGGAATTGTTTAGGTCTTATATGAGAGTTGTCAAGGAAAAGCATTTATCTAGAGCAAATAAGAGGTTTGAGTGAAATTTTTGATATTAAAATATAAAAGGAGGCTAAAACCCCTGTGGAACTCTGAAACACAGCTTGCTCCAACACTGAGGGAACTTAAGAGGTGA
>JAQHUG010000018.1:2052037-2090013 GCA_028555095.1 Dicrostonyx torquatus | reverse complement strand
TTTTCTTTGTTTCTATTTTGTTGATTGTGGCTCTCAGCTGGATTGTGGCATAATGCTATGTATGCTTCTCTTGTCTTACTTTAAAATTGTCAGCAACAGAATTATAAAATTCATACTGTTATGATTTTCATCAAGTTTAGTTTCAAAAGGATTTCTTGTGAGCAACTTTAAAATTCTGTTAATTCAACTTTTTATGGCACATACTAAACATTCGCATGTACATAAATTTACCAATTGGTATACCTTGATTAAGGATATAGATTTCTAAAGCAGCAATGTATTTAGATTTATGCTAAATTACCATCTTCTGTGATGAACTTTCACATAATCCTCACTCACGTTATGCCGGTGGAATTTGCCTACTGAATGTGCATTCTGACACAATGGCTGGCAAGACCATGACATCCTTTCTATGTGATTTGTGCCTGTGATGAATTCCCTAAGTACAATAATAATGAGGAAACAATCAGGTTAATCTACTCTGAGGGACCCAGCACAAAACAGCTGGGCAGTACTTTCAAAAAAGTTACAAGTGCTGAAAATCCCAGAAATAGAAAGGAACTCTTCCAGAATGAAGGAGACTAATGGGCCGTGAAAGGAGATGCAATGTGTGTGTTTTGGACTTGGGCTCTGCACTGGAACTAGGTCACCAGAAAATGTATAGGAAATAATAGATTTTCTCATTACTACTCTCTTTCTGGATGATAATTCTGTTCAGGGATAGGTAAATTACAGCAGTGCTATTTTCTTGATTGGATTACCCCTTTACCGGGTAGTTAAATATTTATTTTACATAGGTGATGCAAAGTGGATATTTCTTACATTTAGGTAGTTAGATATGAAATGAAGTCTCATATATATACATATTTATGTATATATATATATGTATACATACATACACATATATATATGGTAGCAGTAGAAAAGGAATGCAAACATTTAAAGCCTGAATTTTTTCTGTAACTGGATGTACCAGAAAGCACAAAGGCCATTTTTAAAAATTGATTGGCTTCAGACCATACACTTCATTCATCCTCAGTTCTGAAGGAAGATGTCCCTGATCATTTCACTGGGTTCATGTCAAAGCTGTCACCATTATTTTCCTCCCAAAGACCCCAGGGAATATCTTTTGCCTGTCTTTATACAGATTCCAAAGCCATGTTCCTTGCATGGCTTGATTCAAGGCAACCTCTTCTCCATCTCCAGAGGTGGATGCTTCTTATCTTCACATTTCAGTGTTGAGGATCACTTTGCCTTCCTGTCACCTGTCACTATATAGCCTTCTCCCTCTCCCTCCTATAAAACTGTTTGTGTTTATATTAAGGGCTAGTGTGAATTTGCGACAATTACCTTATCTCACTATCATTAATTGAAAGAAAACATACTGCCACATAAATGTTTACCAGATCTATGAGCTATCACATAGGGAGAGATGAGTGTGTGTGTGTGTGTGTGTGTGGTGGGTAATCATTGTCCAGCCTACCACAGACTACCACAGACATAGAAAGACACCTATACTTTTACTGGATTGAAAAATGCTATCAAATATTCAAGTAAGCATTGATTCTTTACTCCGGAAAAAAGCTGGAAGCAATTAGCTCTAAAATCATTGCCTAGCAGGAAAATACTATGAGTGTGTGTCTAACATATGTTATGAGATTCTCCTAATTTTATATGGTCCCAGGGAGAGCATCTTTGAGAACACAAGTGTGTTAAATATCCACTGAGGCAGGCTAAATAAATATCCATTCATATAACTGGTTCCTAATTCCCGAAGCCCAAGAATGTTACCTTCTATGACAAAGCTACTCAATGTATATTATTAAGAACTTTACAGTGAGAAGATGATGCTGGAGCTATCTGAAAGTGTAGGGGGTGAGGCCTACTACCACCGTGCATGCCACAAGAAAAAGAAGGCAGATGGAAAACTAACACAGAATGAGTAGTATTCTAATGTGTATATATTCCACACTTTCTTGATCCATTCTTCCATTGAGGGGCATCTAGGTTGTTTCCAGGTTCTGACTATTACAAATAATGCTGCTATGAACAAAGTAGCACAAATGCTTTTGTAGTATGGTTGAGTATCTCTTGGGTATATTCCCAAGAGTGGTATTGCTGGATCCTGAGGTAGATTGATTCCCAGTTTCCTGAGAAACCACCACACTAATTTCCAAAGTGGTTGCACAAGTTTGCATTCCCACCAGCAATGGAGGAGTACTAACAGAGAATGAGAAGAGCAACAAGGCAGGAACAACTCGTGGATAAGACCACAGTCAAGGAAACATGACAGACACCAAAAACTAGAACTGGAAACAGGAGAAGGATTCTCCCTAGGAGAGTCTCAGGAGAGTACAGGCCTATTGATACCTTGTTTGATTGTACAAGTTTGGATTTTTAACCTCCACATCCCAAAGATAATAAATATCTGAGGTTTTTTTTAGCCATGCAGTGTGTAACAATTTATTAAAACAATAAGAAAAAATCAATATATATTAGTAAAGAATCAATGCTTACTTGAATTTTTCAATCCAGCCAAGTATGTGTCTTTCTATGTCTGTGGTAGCCTGTGGTAGGCCTGACAATGATTACCCACCACACACACACACACACACACACACACACTCATCTCTCCCTATGTGATAGCTCATAGATCTGGTAAACATTTATGTGGCAGTATGTTTTCTTCCAATTAATGATAGTGAGATAAGGTAATTGTCCCAAATTCACACTAGCCCTTAATATAAACACAAACAGTTTTATAGGAGGGAGAGGGAGAAGGCTATATAGTGACAGGTGGCAGGAAGGCGAAGTGATCCTCAACACTGAAATGTGAAGATAAGTTATATATAATAACTTGATCAGTACCTGACTCATAGTAGGAAATTGACAAATGTTTTGTAAATATTAGAAAGGAAATAGGAAGGAAGTGAGGGCAGAGCAAGAAAGAAGGAATTGATGACAAAATGATTAGATATAAAATGTTTTTCTACTTTCTATTTTAGGGATGTTATTGTCTTCTCCAAGGAGAAAACAAGACTTTATTGTTGTTATGTAAGTTCTAAACTTTTTCCCAAGAAAACAATTAAAAAAAAAAAGAAAAAACAATTTTAACATACCAATCCAAGTTCCCACTCCCTCATGTTCTCCCACACTCCCTTCACCTTCTCCCCACCTTAACCTCATCCACTCCTCAGAGAGGGTGAGGCCTCCTATGGAGAGTCAACAAAGGCTCTCACACCACTTGAGGCATTGTTATTAGTTTAGCTGTTAATCCTTTTCTAAATTTTTGGTGCCATGTCTTTAAGTCTACATCTGGACTTGAAGGAGGTCATGATGCCTCTCACCTTGACAATACATTCGCACTTGAGTTACAAGCAACTACAATAGAAGGCTCTGGTAACAGGTGGATGGGCTCTTTCCAGAGGTGATGCTTGCAGGCCTGCTTTCAGCAAAGGGAAGGGGAAGGGAGCTTCCAAGCGGAAGTTGCCTCCCCTCGCCTCCACCTTAAAAGGCCCACTCACTTTTGTCTGAAAGCTTAGCCGAGAGACCCATCACCACAGAAAATGTTATATTTTTTAGAACATTTTAAATCATTATTTTTATTATGTATAAACTGGCCCCACTTGACCAGTTCTCTCTGCCCCACCAGATCCCCAGAGCCACTTATGAAAAAACCACTCTGAGGCTTGCTATCAGTTGCAATTATTTGGCCAATGGCTTGGGCTTCTTATTGGCCTGCCCTCTCTTATAAATTAACCCATTTCTACTGATCTATGTATGGCCATATGGCCTTGGCATTACCTCTATTCTGACATCTTTCTCCTTAGGCTGCTGCTGCCATCTCTCTTCTTTGGCAGTTACATGGCTTCTCCTCTGACTCGACCTTTTCTCTCCTTGTATCTTTGTTTGGACGTCCCACCTAGCTATATTTTTTTCTGTCCAGTGACCAAAACAGATTTATTTATTTATCAACCAAAAAAAAAAAGCGACACATACACAGAAGGACATTTCACATAAGGTGTCATGTGAGTATGTGTGTATGTGGGTGTGGTTGTCTGAAGAATGCAGAAAGTGCTTTGAAGCTGGAGTTTTAAGGGAGGTCATGAGCCACTCAGTGTGAATGCTGGGAACTGACTCAGGTTCTCTGCAAGAGTAACAAGCACTCTTAACTACTGAGGTCATTTCTCTTGCTCCAGCACACCACATTTAAAATGTTCTCATATCTGGTAGTTTCAAGAACACAATTATTATTTGGTACATTTGGCGATAAATGAATTATCAGAATCCACATATGAGAAATCAGACATATTTACTGGCATACCATCAGATATATCTACTGATTTGTATTAAAGTCCTTCATTTGTGGTCTTTAGAGGGAAACCTGTACATGACCCAGAAAGACTTAGACAATGTCCCAGGTGGTATGTTTTCCTCTACTGCGGAGCTCACTCAAGTGTCAAATTAAATTATAGTGAAGATGGAAAGATTGAAGAAATTAAGCTCTTATACCATAGACCTATTTTCTTTAGGTCTTCTGCTGGGATTCAATTAAAACAAGGAATTATTTTCCCTTGCATGCAATTTCCATTGACTTATTGAGATTGACAAAATTCAGCAATGCTTTGATGTTGGTCCAAGTGAAAGAATTCACTGCTTTGTCATAGAGATAAACAAGGCAGATTCATCAAGGACCCAGCCCAGTAAGAATATTGATAGTGCTCTGCTTGAGCACATAAACCCTTCAGTGATGAGCGGCTTGCCAGATACCCAGTGTAAGATCTCATTATTGTTCATAAGAATAGAGCTGAGAGAGTGCATCTGGAGTCCCTATTCTGTACATTTCTCAATTATTTTCCAGGTTGTGCTACATTTTTTTCATTGTAAATTGTATTTAGCCACAGATGAAATAAGCAAGGGTTCAAACCAATAAGTAAATATATTGTTGAGTTGAATCCAACTTTATTATTTGTACATTTTATCCAAATGCTAGGCATCAGTTTAAAATAACTCAAGGATCCTAGGCATACATTTCTTCCCCAGACTCTAAAAAAATAATAGTGTGCCTGGCGGTGGTGGCGCACACCTTTAATCCCAGCACTTAGGAGGCAGAGGCAAGCAGATCTTTGTGAGTTTGAGACCAGCCTGGTCTACAAGAGCTAGTTCCAGCGCAGGCTCCAAAGCCACAGAGAAACCCTGTCTCAAAAAACCAATAATAATAGTAATAATAATAATAATAATAGTGTGTGCATGTTTATGCATATACCCAATAAATGTGTTTCCTAGGAATGTTAGAATCTATACCTATGAAGTCTCACTATCATGACTGCCTAAACATGACCTGAACAAGGACAACAATAGGCATGCTGAGTGGAACACCAGGAGACATCAGCCTAACAAAAAGAACTACAGGCCACGAAAGCTGAGAATAAGAGAAATAGTCTTTTCCAGGATAGAGCACACCAATTACCAAGTGATTAGTCATGAAAACATATATTCAAATAACACTATACAGACTGACCATGTTATATTTAGGCATATATATGTTTATACTTATACACGTGTGCATGTAACAGTAGACATGTGTGCATGTAATGTTATACAGATTGACCATGTTATATTTAGGAATATATATGTTTACACATATTTATACATGTTTATACTTATACATGTGTGCATGTAAGAACACTTAAAGGGAAAAGAGACTGAGTTAGAAAGAGTAAGAAGGGGACTTATGAGACAGTTTAGAGTGAGAAAATGAAAGGGAAAATGATGCAATTATAATATCTCAAAAATCAAAAAAAAATCTAAAGAACCTATATACTATTTCTCAGTTCATGTTTACATTTAGTTTATTCTGTTGGCACCCTGCTAACCCTTCCATTTGCGTTTTACCACTGTTTTAAGTAAAGCAAACCAACATCTTCCTTACCTCAATTCATGTTTGATGTATTGGCATATATCTTATAAATGGAAAGTAATGTTTGGGTGGCGACACAAAAATTAAAATATCTATACAGATTTTATTTCTAACCTGTTAACAATTCTTTGCAGTAAACAGGTAAAATCCTATTTTATTCTTTCTATTAGCTCTATCCCATGGTATTCATGTGATGTAAATTATATGACCAACTGTTCATTGAAAAAATATTTTCTACCTTTGTTCTTCATTTATAACATTGCAAGAAAGCTCTCTGTACACAGATCTCTAGTTTACGTTTAATATACACATCTAGAAGCAGATATGATGCTGGAGAAGGAACTGAGAATTCTACATCTTGATCAGCAGGCATCAGCAAGAGGAGACTGTGCCACATTGGACACAGCTTAAGTATATAAGACCTCAAAGTCTGCCCCCACTTTGACATACTTCCTCCAGCAAGGACACACCTATTTCAATAAGACCACACCTCCGAATAGTACCACTCCATACAGCCAAGCTCTCAAACATGTGAGTCTATGGGAGTCATACCTATTCAAACCACCACAGATGGAATTCCAGGAATCTACATGTTTAACACTTTCATTATAGAGATAAGAGAGACATAGGGATGAGAAAGGAGACTGTTTGTAGGATATCGATATAGTTGGCAGCAGAAAGGATCAGGAACTGAGATTGCATTCTCATTCCAAAGCTATTCGTCCTGTGCATCATTAAACAACGGCAATCACTCCTTTTTATATTTGTGTGCATGTTTAGAGTAAGAAAACTTGGGTAAGTACTACTTAGTCATGATTTCACTTCCAGCAACTCAATTTGCCAGAGTACCTTTGCTGTTTTTTTTTCTTTTACAATTGTTTCTACCAGGATGAACAGCATCAGTGTTTATCTTGATCAAAGCCCATCTAGCCCAAAATCCTCAGTGCCCTTTCTTCCTAGAACACTGGAAGTTTTCACCTGTATATAAAAATTGACATGTGGCAGCCACTACATTGGGAATCTGATTCCCGGTGCTTGTGGCTCAGCCTAAAATAGAATTAGCCATGAAAATACAGCGTAACTAGAAGCTCTCCCATGCCTCCTCTATTTGATTTAATGGAGCTGAGAAACACAAGGTGGTTAGATTCTCAAGATGGCTCTCAGTGTGAATGCAGTTTATTTTAAATCACACTTTGATGAGCTCTGTGAAATTTCTCTGAAGACAGAGCTGAAACACCATCTCATCAATAAAATTCTATTTCTGAAAATCCATTTATTTTGAAACCCTGCCTTTATTCAAGAGATAAATTGAATATCTTGAAAATTGTCACAGGCTTCAACTTCAAACCACCATTCTGAATTTTCTCCCTATTGAATAAAGATTGCTGGCCAAGGGACCAAACATTATTCTTGAAACTTTTGAGGTCTCTGATTTTCACCTCTTCTTCTTCTTCTTCTTCTTCTTCTTCTTCTTCTTCTTCTTCTTCTTCTTCTTCTTCTTCTTCTTCTTCTTCTTCTTCATCTGTCAATTTCTAGGGAGAAGACTCTGGGTTTTCCTCTAACCCTTCTCTCATCACTTCCTTTGAACTCTAACAGCCTCTGCTTCTTTAGATTCATCACCATGGATTTCTAGTCACTGAGTAGATGACAGCATCTCATTCTTAACAGTTTAGGGACCTTTGGAATCAGCACCAGACCTCAGGCTCACCTGGCTGCATTCCCAAGTGTACTGCCCTTCCTATGGATCATCATGACTTCTAGACATGACCTCAAACTGCATACACAATGAAAGCACAGAGCGTTCTCAAATTTCTAAGTGGCCTGGTGCCTCTGCATTGTCTCGGGGCAACCTTAGTCTGAAACCCCCACAGGAGGGGATCCAGGGGAAATGGCCAACTGAAGACTATTCTCCTCATGAAGACCTCTGCATAAGGAAGGTGAGCTGCTGCCTATGTAAGGGGTACAGAAGGAATGGTAAGGCACCTTCCAGAAGGAAATCTACTTGGTAACTTTAAAGGGTCAGTACCTGTGATCTCCTGTCAGAGAGTGGGGTAGGAACAGGTCTCAGAAGATCACCAGCCATGATTCTGTGTGGGAAAAAATTGTAATTAAACACCTGCCATGCTCTGGGACTGAAGCTGGCTCATAATGATGCTAATCAAACAGCAACTTCCCAGAATCCCATTTGCTTCTTTTACATCATTCCTCCATCAGGACCATCATTCCTCATCAGCTGAATTTAGGACAAGGTTTAATGTGTTTGTATCATTATAGCAGAGTGTATTGTCTCTATGGCATGAAAAGAGAGAGAAGCAATTCCACTTGCCATATGCTGTACTAGTGGAGATCCTGTGGTATGATAAATTCTGTTTCTTTTCTGCATTCAGTCCCTGATGAATAATTGAGTTATACATTCTTGATTTGTCTGTGTTTCAGTATGGACTCTGTTTTAAAAGGGCAAAAAAATCCACTTAATGTCAAGTTAGGTGCTGTGATCAACAAAAATTCCTTTTGTGTATTTGTAACTTTTATATTAATTAACATCTAATTTGCAAAATAATCATAAAAGTACTTAATGAGTGTTTACCATATGCCATGTGCTACACTGGAGAAATTTTAATGGCATCTCAATCATTTCTAACAACAATCTCAACAAGCAATAAATGGTTAGCTTTTTTCTTACTATTGCTTTACATTCCACTAACACACTTAATGCAATAATAAAGTAACTTTGAAAGTAGAATACTGCACAAGACATTAAATGTTAAAATAATAAGCATTTAATAAGTTCCAAGGCCTCCAATTTCTAGGCTCTAAAACATAAAAAGTGGAATTATGTAGTCCAGAGAGGAATATTGTTTATTTCACGAGGTATTATTACTATCAAATGATTTAATTTAAGTAGGAATACAAGAAAATAGTTACAGGCTGAAAAAATGACAATATGGGATACTTCCTTCTTTTCTAGGAGACCTCATTTTAGCTCCCAGAACCCACCTCTGGTGGTTCAGAACCACTCATAATTCCAGTTCTAAGGGACCTAATGCCCTTTTCTGGACTCCATAAGCCCTGCTTTCATGTGTACATACCCACATACAAGCATGTGTATACACATAGTTAACAATAAAATTAAAATATTTTAAAAAACAAAAAGACCAGAATTAGTAAATAATTCTACAAATTATGTTTAATAATGATATTTAGTATAATTCTAATTAACATGACTAACTCAAAGTCAACATAGTTATTAACTACATGAAACCAATACAAAAGGTAAATAAGATGGTGGATGCCTGTACTCCCAGGCCTTAGGAAACTGAGTCAGGGGCATCTGTGCTATTCAAGGTAAATCTGGGATACACAGTGAGTTCACTTTAATTCTAAGTTTTTATGTCACAAAAAATCATTTGAATGGACACCAAAAGAACAAGGAGTCCTTCCCTTGTAACACAGCAGTGTTCCTCTATGTGGAGATAGCAAGAGAATGGTTCATGCACAAGAGGGAGCTACATGCGTTTTGAGAGAAATGGTCATAATAATTTCAAACTCTATTCTTAAAGAAGATGCTAGATGATTTGCTAGCATCGTATAAATCACCATCCTGGTGACTGACATAAAATAACATGCTAAAAGAAAAGCATGAACATAATGAAACCATCTCTATGAAGCTTCATAAAGTAAAAAGGCAGAACCCAAAATTTTAGGCATTGAAGAATAGAATTAGCAGCATCAAATATTTAAAAAACAAAAAGACCAATGAACCATCAATAACTGGTAAAGGAAGCATTGTGAAGACCATCAGAGAAAAGCACAGAGATACCAAAAGAGAGGGAGAGGACAGAAAGGTACTTAAAACAATAGTCAAAAAACATCAATATTTGGTAAGAATTTTAAGACTGTATATCCAAGAAACCCAATGAGCTGCACAAAAGAAGCATACAGACACTTACAAATCATATTTTAATTACTGAAAACCATATATAAGAACAAAACTCTGAAAATTATTTCTGTACAGAGAAACAAAGGGGATAATCAAAAAATGGAAAGCAGTGGATGCTGATGAGAAGTTGTGTCCTTTTAGGAAATATGTGGCATTTCATGCCATGTCACATGCATACTGCTGCTTCTATGTTTCGTCCTTTTATCAATAAACAACATATGTCATATAGTCCCATATTTTAATTTTTAATATTTATAGAGAATAATATATATATTTGTTTTCTGTTAAGTTTGATGGATTTCCAAGCTCTATGACAAGCACATCATACAACTGTTATTATCTATCTTCCCACTTTGTGTCTCTTTACCTTTGGGAAATTTTCTATATAATGTCTATGAATATTATTTTTTCCAATGTCTATTTTATTCTGTAATTGCTAGCAGTTCAGCTATCTTAATTCTTAATACTGATTGACCCTTGATAGTGTGTACATACTTCTAGACCATACAAAATGTGACTCTGAAATTACCTTTCAGGTAGCCAGTCTGTTATATTTTGCTTTTGTGTTCTGCTTGGCAGTATATATTCTATGGAAGACTATCTTTTAATTGCTATGTTAATGGCATTGGATATTATTTGATTTATATTGACACAATTTTCTCGGGGAAAACTAATGAAAGAGAGAATCTATTTTGAGGAACTAATGAAATGATATCCAAATTAATGTGATACTACTAAAAGTGCATAAGTCAAGATGTTGCTCCAAAGCAAAGGGGAACTAAGGAAATATTCTGAGAAAGATTTTATTCCCCAAGGCAAATTTTGCAATAAATTAGCTCTAATCAATCATCAAACCAGGAGATCAGGAGACACAATAAATGTGTGTTCACTGAGATATATTTCTCCTAAAAGAAGTAGCACTTGGGAGGTTAGGCAAGAGACTTGCCATAGTTGGAAATAAGCCTATACTGGAATTGTGAACCTGCTGCAAAACATAAACACACAAATACGTACCTCTAAGTTAAAATTTTCTACAAGATTATTGACATTTAAAAGACATTAATAACAATGTTCTGATATACACATCAAGCATAGGGGCCATCTAAAACCTCAAACAGCTCAAAAATCAGAGGCAGCTTTTAAAGTTCATTAGCAGAAAATGTGCAAAATATCATTTTAAAGAAAAATTCAAACTGAAGGGAAGTTTTCTTAAACTTATAGAAACCAGAAAAATGATATGAAATTCTGCAATAAAAAAATCAGCAATTAAGATTCAATATAATCTTTAAAATGACAAGTTATTTAACAGGAAAAAGAAAAATGGAACAAACAGCAAGCAAAAAGCTTGACTGTCATTAAAAATCAAATAATATCAATGCCATGAGATATTTTAAACATAGCAATTAAAATATAGTCTGTCATAGAATACATACTGCCAAGCAGGACGTAAAAGCAAAACATAACAGGCTGGCTACATGAAAGGCAATTGCAGAGTAATATTGTGGATAGTCTAACAGTAGATACTATTAAGGGTAACCAGTACCAAGAAATGGGATAGTTGAAGTCCTTAAATTTGCAGAATAAGGTGGACTTTGGAAAAAGGATATTAAGAGACTTTGTGTAGCAAATTTCCCAAAGGAAAGGGGACACAAAGTGAGAAGACAGACAATTACAGGTGTATGATGTGCTTTTCACAGAGCTTGGACATGCCTGTAGTTAATGATCGTCAAATTTCAAAGCAAAACAAATGTATACTATTGTCTATAAATATTAAAAAATGGAAATACATCAAATATGTTGATAAAAGGATGAAACTTAAAAGTAACATTAAGTAATATGTTTTTTAAATGACACAACTTTCTATTAGACACCTCATGTTTCAAAGAAAACTAATTAAGTAATGATAATCTATTTTGACTATTGAATTGTATTAAAATTAATAGAAAATGACTAGCATAGTCATTAATTAGCATTTAAAATTTTTGTTTTAGAAAGGAAATTTTCTAATATACACAGCTTTCACTTTAATCATCAGAAGTGAGAAATATGAAATCTAGTCATAATTTGGAGGAAGTAAAAATTTCTGGGCACACAAGATATACAAACCATAGGAATAAATTAGTTATTATAAAGAAAACTGTCTAACCTTGGGGTGAAATTGATAAACAATGATGAGAATGAAGGCAAAACCCAAGTGTAAGTTCAATTCCAGGCTGGGGTGCACACACACTGAGACATTGTCTCAACAAAGGAACTGACAGAAGACTGGAAGGAGGAAAGGTAGGGAGGCTGGGAGCAAAGGAGAGAAAGAAGAAACGGACCGAGGAATGAAAATGCAAGATTTATGACAAATGATTTTACATGTGTATATATTTGAAACATTAGTGGATATGTGAACATAGAATAAGGATTAGTATTTTTTAAATGTACAACTCAATGACAGGATACTCAATTTAAAAATTAAAATGAGTAAAATTATTCTTGATCAAAGTAGATGGATCCAAGAAACTTATTAAGAGTCTCTCCACAGTTAATCATCAAATAAATGCAAGCAAAAGCACAAGGATAATTAACATATTTCCCCAAGAAAACTTAAATCATATATTCAATTAAGAAATGATACATAAATGCACACACTATGGATGACAGACAAAAATTAGAGTAAAACTAAATTAATTTAATGGATGAATATATAATCTGAATTTAGGGGAAAATGACTCAGCATGAGAAAGCAATGAAAGGTTGACTTTCAGCCACTGCAAGGACAAATCTCTAATTTCCCATGTTGAGTAAAAGGATTAAGACACCAGAATTATTCTACATGTATGTGAAAGCTTGGGAAGCACAACAAATCAAATGTTATCGCTTGAGACTTTGGAAAAGACACAAAAGGAACAAGTAAGGAGGCAGAAGCACCTTCAGTCTTGAATAGGTAATGGTTTCATGACTCTGTAAGTCACCCTGAAATGTTCTCTTAAATAGAGAATACTGTGTTTGTAATTTAAGGCTCAATACGGTTGATTAAAAAGACATTTAATGACAAAACCCTCATGCTCTGCCTATGCACAGAATTCACGTCTTTCTAGATTACATGAAACACAATGTTTTCCAATTGTTCAGAGAAGGGAGAAAGAATCCTCTGACCCTTCCTCTGCCCTGGTAAATGTTTGCCCCTCAGTGTGAATGACATTGATTAGAAACTGCTGAGAGTTTCTGTTCATCACACTCCCATGTGAGGATGTTTTTGCTTTCTTTTGAATGAAACACTTGTGTTATAACCTAGTATTTCAAAACTTTCCATTACTTTAAAAGTTACAGAAATATATATATATATATATATATATATATATATATAAAGTCAAAATCTGGACCAAAAATGTATGTTTAAAAACAGAGAGACATAAATACTTATTTTGCTTGCTTGCTTCTGTCTTTTTTTTTTAAAACAGGGTCTCATGTCCCCCTACAGTATAGCAAGGCTTGAAATCCCTGTACATGGACATGACCTCGAACCTATGATCATCCTACTTTTCTCTCAGAAGTGCTCTGATTGCAGAGGCATGTACTTCTTCTACATTCAGCTTAATATTTTTCATCTTTATGGATACGTATGTCATGTATTTTCTAGAGAACAGAGGTCAGAGATAGTTTTATCAATGCTTGCTTAACTGTTTCTTTTTTATATATTTGTTGTTTTGTCGTCTCTTTATTTCCAATATTCCACACACACTGATAGAAGAGTTGCATGAATGACCAAAGAGTACACAGGGTAACATATTCCATGCCATTTGGCCCAACTACTCAAGGAATATTCTGTTTTCATCTGCTTATGATAAATTACAAAAGTGGCCGTGAATGCCACCAGTCTGCAAGACTCTTCACAGTGTGACGTTATACCTCCTTCATAGGGAGGAGTTTAGTTTTATACTCCAAAATGTATTTCTTTCAAGGCATGCACTCCCTAATGGAATAGAAATAGATACAAGCACAGAATCAAACAGTTGCCCCAGTAAGTAGAGAGATGGCTTGTCAGCAAACTAAACGCTTGCCCTGTAATCATTAGAAGTTGATCCCTAGAGCCCAATCAAATGAAAGTCTGGGTGTGGTATTACATGCTTATAATCCAGCATTGGGGAAACAGGGGTAGGCAAATCTGTGGCACTTGCTAACCAGTCGGCCTAGCCTAGCTGAGAAACCCTTATTCAAAATACAAGATAGATGACGCCTAAGGAATGACACTGACCTGCTTATACATGTACACATTACACTTGAGCACACACACACACGAGAGAGAGAGAGAGAGAGAGAGAGAGAGAGAGAGAGAGAGAGAGAAAGTAACTCGTCACCTTAGCATTGTAACACCATGCCCTTTCTTGATGCTTAAATTCACATGTGAGAAGGTTCTGATCTGGTCTTTCAGAGACAGGGGAAATGCATCAACATACTTTTCACTCTGGCCATCATCTTGCTGTCAACATGGCATGTACATATGAGCATGACCCATTCATTTTCCGGCTATATCATAATATCACAATCTGCCATCTGATCACACATTCCTGACCTGGCCCAAGACATGAGCACTATCCAGTCAAGACACAAACCACAACCTGAAAAACATTTGATGTTTGAAACTACAGGATAGCATCAAATTCCAATATATAAACAAAAAACAACTACCAACCCCAACTACCTGTATAGTTCAAATGAAAAATTTAAATGAAAACCATTCATGAAGCCCAAAACTTTATAAACTCCACCTCCATTTAAGAAATACCTTGCAAGATCTCTTGTTAATAGAAAACATTTAATAAAATTATGAGGACAAAGAGGTTAAAATAATCAAATAATCTACTTATACGAACATATCCTGAGATACCATTTTATGTGTGATACATTCTAAAACGAACCCACATTCTCTGTAAATGGAGGCAATTGACTCCAGATCACAGTGAAAATGCCACACATGACAGAAGAGATCTCATGTGACTGATAAGCTCACATGTCTGTCATTCCTAATACTATTTGATATATCCATTATTTTAAGTCTTTATTAGTATACATTATTGATTGGTTTGTACCTCTTGGTATGCTTGCAACTGCCGTTGGTTATCTTTAATAAAAAGTTGTCTATCCATTCTATCTTGATATCGATACTCAAAATGAAGTGACAGATCATAACAATTGCTCTAGAAAATGGAATAACGCAAACATAAGCACAAGAGGCAGACTGTTCTATATATACCACCAGGTATATGTAAAGCAGACTAGGCCTCATCACCATAGCAAGAATTTAGAATGGCAAAAAAGGACCTGGTAAGATAAGCATCCCGAGAGATCATTATAGCAAACTATAAAAGTGTGTCATACCCTTTAGGGTATTTTGAATTCTATTGCGGGAGAGAATAGACAACCATATCTTGTCCAAAAAATGGAAGAGAATAATTAAGATTTCACTTCAAAATAAATGATCTCCTTAAGGGAAATCAGATGCAGGGAAGTGAAAAGAAACAAGAGGGAGAACTGGAAGGGTCTGCAATCTAGGAATGGCAGAGCAAACCTTGAAAGAAGCCATTCCCAGTAAAGGTGGGCTAAAACAGAAACTGGTCTGGTCAGTGACTTTGTTCAGTCGTCAGATACACGCTGCGGCTATATAGAACAGCCGGTGCTATTCCTGTTGTTCTGCCTCTACCTAAGAAGGCATTTCTTTTGTGGTGGCCCCCATCTCTCACTATAGAATGCCCTAGTCTTATATTTTATCTGGTTTCATTCCTGCCAGGCTTTATGACATAATAAAGGAGAGGCTGTACAATTTAAAGGACTAACTTGGAGTACTCAGACACTCAGATTGGAAGCCCTAAATCACTTGGCCTTTCCTATTGCTTGCTCAGTTGTGTTATGATCAAGATTTGGGTGCAGTATCTCAGAACACTAATTCTTATCCATCTCGGGTTATGAAAATAGCAAACAGAAAAGGGATGGAAAGGAGCCAGAGAAAAATGGAAGCAATAGAAGAAACCATAAACTTGGCATTATTTAATCATATAAAGGAATAATAGGGCTATTTGTAAGTCTTTAAATAAACAAAAATCATGTAATTAGTATCAACCATCCAATTAGTAAAGCACATAGTGCATTATTCTAGGGTAGTAATTAAGAAACCCATTAAATGTCAAGAGCCTATCTAAAATAATATTGATATTCCTTTATTCTTTTTTCATTAGTTCAAAGTTATTCTAAGACTATTGTACAACTTCCACAAAGCATTGTTTCCTTCTCCCGGCCCATCTCAACCTCTTTGTTAGCCCCACCCATTATCCCTTCCCACAGTGTCCCATAGTCCTGGACCTCAACATCTTCCTAGACAGAGATGGAGGGGGGAGGGCCTTGGGCTTCCCATAGGGCAGGGTATCCTGCCCCATCTTAAAGAAGCAGGGGGGGGGTGGTGGGGTAGTGGGGGAGCAGGAGGGCCGGGAACAAGGGAAGTAAATGTAAATTTTTCTTTTAACAATAATAATAATAAAAAGAATGAAGAAAAAAAAGAAAATTTCACATAAAAAGTCCCTTTGTCACCTCCCATATTGGAACATGTCTTTTCCCTCTGAGTAACCAAACTTTCCCTTCACACTTCCATGTTCCTAAGTCCAAGTGTATATAATCAAAATAGGTGGACAAGTAACCTGAGCTAGAGTTTCCTGTATTTGAAGGCAGGGGATTTAGATAAACTTTTACGTATTTGAGCATACCAAGGCTAGAACACACACAGAATTCTGAAATAAAGACATCTAGCCCCATGATAATGATACAGATAGACCTTTTTCACTGTTTGTCTATGAGACTTAAGCCCAGAGCTTCAACTTTCTCCACCTTTCCCACCATTGAAACTTACACAGTTCTTCACTGTTTGTTGATAATCTGACTCTTGCCACTCTTTTATATTTTCTTTGCCAAAATATCAGAAACACATATGGACTTGTTCAATTTCTGGGCTGTTAGCAAGACAGCTTCATTGTTCTACCTTCCCTAGCTTCATTTTTCTATCTCCTTAACAAGATAAATTGGTAATATACATTGTTAACAATAACAATATATATTAACCAAAAATATTACTGAATACATACTCTAGATTTACTCCTTGGTTCTTAATAAATTTATCAACTAAAGCTTTAATTTGGAAGGGGACATTGTACCTATAAAATAAATGACAATATTATTTTAAAACAATAACTATATTCTAAGCAAAATTTCAGGAGTTTATGTCATTAAATTATGTACTCAAAAATGAAGTTCTAAGACTCTTTGACTCATAGTAGATCATAGAGTCTTGACATCAACAACATTTTGAAATTGTCAAAACATTAACAGTGCCCTTTTGTTTGATGCCATCTTTGTTCAGCCCTATTGAGGGAGATTTTCTTTCATAAGCACACATACATACACCACACACACACACATACAACACGGTAGAAAACCATAGAGGTGTATATTCACACATGGACACTTGTACCCTCACACAAATGTGCACATAAAGATTTTGACAATTTGGCAAACCATCATTATCTCTTACTCATCCTTCTTATCTTGGCTCAGCAATAAAGAGAATCAATGCCCACAAAGTATTGAGTTAATCAGTGATCCTGCATACTATCAACGATGTATATTTTGAGTTATTGTCATGGAATCAAATCCAAAACTATCAGGATCTGTGTGGACAAACCTTTCTGGGGAGTTGATTTGGTATTCATTTTCTTTTGTGTAGGAAAATAGAAAATAGAGAAGCAAGAAGGGAGAGGGAGAATATAATTAATATTGATGGAGAGATATTTTCTTCCTATACCAAAAGAGATATACAGTGATCAAGATTGGATTTTGGATGCCTGCATCCAAATCTTCTTTCTGCTGTTAGTTACTCTGTGTGTTAAACCATGTGTCATCATTTGTTTCTTCATTGAGAAAATAAGATAACAATGCAGTCAAATTCTCTTGTAGAAGACAAAAGTAATCTACATAGAACACACAACGTGGTGTCTGGCACATAGTGAAGTGCTGACAGATGACAGTCATGGATCTAGTGGTGGTAGCTATGGTCATTGTTGATACATTTAAAACGGTGGGGACTTCAGAAGTATAGTAATTAAGAGACCCTTAAAGGCCATTTAATTTGACCTCCAATCTCTTTTTACACATCTTGGAAAATACTTAACTCCTAGTGTCCGAGTTACGTTTAACTTACTTGGGTACAACCTATTGTCATCTAGGGAGAAAATCTTAATTGAGGGATTGCTTAGACCAGATTGGTGTATGTCTTTGGGAAACCGTCTTTATTATTAATAGATGCAGAAAAGCCTAGCTCACTGTGGGCGACTCATTCTCTAGGCAGGTGGTTCGGTACTGTCTAAGAAAGCTAGCTAGGTATAAGACAGCATTTTACCCAGCAGTCATACAGCATTCTCCATGCAACCATGGTGGATGCCTACTTCTTAGGCTGTGAAGTAAATCCCTTGGTTCAGAATAATGCTGTGCAGAATAGCAAGCACACCTACTTTCAGATTTCTGCACTGATTTCTTTCAATAGCGGACTGTAATATGGAATTATAATAAACTATTTCTTTCTCTTCATTGCTTTTCATCATGGTAGTTTATCACAGTTATAGTAAACTATTATGAAATACCTCTGTCACATATCATAGTAAGTCACCAGATTTACTTTTCACCATCATTAGATTTTGAAACTGTGTTGTTTTCAAAGTACATGCAATAAAAAAGGAAAAAAAAGAAAAAGAAAAGAAAGAAAGATCATATTGAGTGCTCAAAATCCTTCTTGCAAATTCATGGAACAGCCTTGTGGTTTCATTAGAGAGGAAAGGACTCTCAGAGTGAACATCAAAGTATCAAAGATCCACTGGTAAAGCTATCTTGCTGACTCTCTCCCAGTCTTCTTTCTACAAAACATATTTATTTCACCACCACCCGAGAAAGAGAAGCAATTCATTGCCTGAATGTTCCTTAAGCATCTGGGACTTTGAGAGGACTGTTGAGAGTCTGCGAGAATCTCAGCATACGGCCCTGCTAAAGATAGACACAGACTCATGTCCACAGCGGGGAACAGACACTGTTGGTCCTCTAATTGATCATTTCCCACACATTTTCTTCAAGAGCATTGTGCTGTTTATACACGAAGGCCTCATGCCAGGGAGAAAGGTAAGCCAAAATGAACATATTTAATGAGTCTCACTCACACCCTGCTTGGTAATGCCAACAAGTGAAAGAGAAAGCAGGGCAGGGGCAGGGCAAGTACCACTCCACACATTCCATCTATGTGATCTCCTTTAGTTCTCAGAGCAAGATTATATGGGAACCTTGATACAACAACAAAAGAAAAATATTAGCCAAGCTATGTCATGTCTCAGTTCGTAAAGAGTTTGCCACGCAAGCAGGAGAAGCTGTACTAATCCCTTATACCTACATAAAAATCCAGGGACAGTGGCACCAGCAATCCTAATGGTGGGGAGACAGAGACAGTAGAAAACGTGGGGTTGGCTGGCCAGCTAAGCTGGTTGGTGAGTAAGGTTCCTGTTCTGTGAGAGACCCTGCATCAAAAAAGGGGAGAGAGTGGTTGAGTAGCTTATGTTTCACTGGTCTTTCACCTTCACATACAATTCTCTCCTCTCTCCTCTCTCTCTCTCTCTCTCTCTCTCTCTCTCTCTCTCTCTCTCTCTCTCTCTCTCTGTGTGTGTGTGTGTGTGTGTGTGTCTCTCTCATACAATCATGCATATACTATATACTATATTATATATATATAATATATATTATATATATAATATATATATTCTAATTGGTTTTTCATTGCTGTAAAATACACCATAACCAAAAGCAACTTGAGGGAAGGAAGGGATTATGTTAGCTTATCTTTCTGGATCATAGCACATCATTGAGGAAAACCAAAGCAAGAACTCAAGCCATAACTGAAGCAGAAACCATGGAGAAAGCAAGCTCACTGGATTTTTAACAGGTTCCCTCAGTAAGCTTTCTTTTATAGTCCAAGCCCACCTAGATGGTGCCACCAACAATGGACTGGACCCTGTCACATCAATTACCAACACAGACAGTACTGCACTAGAAATGACCACAGGCCAACATGCTCTAGATAATTCTTCAATTGAGGAACCCTCTTTCTAGGTGTCTTTCCATTGTGTCAAGTTGATAGTAAAAATAACCAGCATACTATAGTTCCCTACAAAATCAGCAAGATGCGATCATGAAGAAACATGCCCATGGCCAGACTAATATCCAACTAGTCACACTGAAGATATACAGGGGGAAACCTCAACTCTTGTAAATATTATACAGTACAAATATAAGGAACATGTGAGAAGAGTCAAGGATGTTAGATTTGACATAAGCAGGAAGTTAGTGGACCTGTTTACAGGAACAGTCAAACATAGGAACAAGTAAAACAGAGCTTCTAAAGCAAGTTAAAAATTGATGAAATGGTTTCCTTATTAAATTTCTATTTGTATGTCATAGAGTACAATATCTTCTAGACACGGAATTACTTGGAGACCTCAGAAAATAATAATTGTGAACTGCCAGACTGTCTGGAGCTGTAGGGAGACTGTAAAATGGGTGGAGGATTTCAGAGTTAAAAGAGATGAGAGAATAAACCCTGCAGGGGTTTGACTTCTGAAAAGGCAGACTTGTTTCAGCCCCCTGAGGCCTCCAACACTAGCTGATGAGTGAGGTGCTGGATTTCAGTGATGCTGAAATACAAAGACAAAATATACAAACCACCTTCAGAAACTAATTTCTTAGGAACAACCTAATTTCAGTCTAAGTTTCCTGACTATGGAAAGTAGAGAAAAGACATTGCCTATTTGACAACATCACAACCTGCTACTAGCACAGCTTTTGCAGTGACTCTTGCATACATGTCTTTTGCTAATATAAAGGACTTTCCCCTAATGACTACTTTAATAAGGAATTTTTAATCATGAATAGATGTTGACATTTTATAATGAACTTTTACTGTATTAACTGAGAAAATCCTACTGGTTTCCCCCTTATTCTTTAACCCTAATGAATTAAATTGATTAATCTTAGTTCTAAGTCTTGCTTTGTACCTCTTGTCCACCATGAAATAAAGATGCCACTGCCTATAGTCTCCCACACCATGATGCCTTTTCAAACACAAGGGGCCCATAAACCATGGACAAAACCTTCAAAAACCATGCAAAAGAACAAAAGAAAAATACACTTATGTAGGTACTTTTTCTCAGTCTGTTTCTCAGTTTTCAACTCAGGAAGAGAACAGGTGGGAAGCTCTGCAGGCCTGGCAACCTGATTGATTTAAAGATGTGTTTGTTTTTCTCTTGTGCCTCTTTAATGATACATTGTATGGAAGTCCAAAGAAGCAAACTCTTCCTCAGTTGACTATGACAGCTTTTCATAGAAAAATCTGGAATTAATGAGTAGATACTGAATATATGGGTTTTGCAATCCTGAGGAGGTCAACGTTGCTGAAACTATTACCAGTCAACAGTCCACGCCATAGTCTTCCAGCAGGACCACTTCATTCTATTCCAAATTTGTAAATTTTGTGTATTTTTTATTTTTTAATACTTGTAATGATCACTGTGTGAATTGGGCACTGGCATTAAACATGGCATGAGAGTAAGTCAGAGGAAAACTTTGTGGAGTGAATTCTTTCATTCTAATTTTATCTGGTATGTAGTCCCAACTTTTGCCAGCCTCTTCCTCCTATCATGATGTAATACAAATCAGAGCTTCAAACATATTTGCAATTTCAGTAATTTTTGTTGTGTAACAGTTTCCTCTGAGATTGAAACATTCTATTTTAAAGGGAAGCTCCTTAAGCAGAAAAGTAAACAACTCAGGAAGTCCCTGAAACTGAGCAGATTCTTTAGACCTTTCCTCCTGGAGTAAGTAACAAATACTGCCAAGGGTTCCTTCCAGACACATCAAGCTTAAAAGAAGATCAAAAGAAAAAAAATCTGCAAATCAGACACAGATGAGACAAGCTGCATGGAAGACTGAGATCAGACCATCTGTGTGGAAGAAGCAAAAGACAGCTGGGCTTCCAAGAGGAGACTGAGACACCTGGTAGGGACATGCTCCAAACTGTTGAGCTGCCTGCAGGCTGTGCACTGTACTTTGCTGCAGACTGCCAGCTTTCATGAGCTGGGTGGGCTTTGGTGATGCAACTCCTCTTGAGTTGATTCATCTCTGTTTCTATAAGAAACCCCTCAGCCACATTTCATTAGGTAACCCCAATAAAATGAATTAGTTCTCCAGTTATTTAGACTTTGTTGCTGGCCAGACTTTGATCTGTCATGGGATCCCTGTCTGGGGTGAGTAGATGTGTGTGTGTGTTGCATCTTCCTAGGAAAAGTCTTGTCACAATACACCTGTATCAGTCCTGCATATAATAAGGTGAATGACTGGGAAACACAAATTGAACTCAGGCAGTCAGGTCTGTACAGGAACTCCTTTACAGACTGAATCATCTAATTGGACAATGTAAAATACTTTTCACATTCTATGTGACCTTTAAAAGTTATCCTGATTAAAATAATCAATAATTCTCTATATTAAAATTTTCTGTTGTACTTACCACGTCCTTTTTTGATTGTGCTCTAACTGATACAGAGATGGAACTGAGATTAGAAAATCAGTCTTGATTAAAAAAAGTGACTGCTAGGACATTAATAGAGAAGTTTTAGGGAAATAATCAGAGTGCAAAATTAATTCAAAACAGTGAAGAAAACCAGGCAGTTCTGAAGGCTCTTAGGAAGAAAATCAAGACTGTAGAATGAACAGGGAAAACTCTCAATCAAGCCTAGGAGGACTGAAGTTGATACAGATAAGCTTCGGAAAATTAAAACTGTTTCCAAACTATCAAGGTTTCTCCCAAAGACAGCACTGGAATTTCCTACATTCAAAAAGGTTAAGCATGAATAGAACAGAAGTAAAAAGAAAATAAGGGGTGAAAGAAGTCAGAAGCCTAAGCATTTCAGTGAGAAAATGAAGGAATCAAAAAAATCAATAAGCATGTTTAATGTTTTTGTTATTTTTGACTATACAGTTTATAATAGCTAGCTCTTTATAGCATTATATAATTATGCCAATAGAACGAATGTGTTGACATAACAGCATTCCAGACATTTCAGAAGGAACTGCGGGGGGGATATTATATTTTGGTACTTTACTATCACATAGAAGTTAAGGTGGTGTTGCAAATTAACAAATGTGATATCCAAAGACTGGACACCTGAGAATAGTCAGAATCACACACACACAGAAGGCTCTACCTTTTGGAGGAACCCCTTCTGGTGGTTTGAATGTCAACTAAAAATTAGGAGTATAGACTTCAGCATGTGGATTTGCAGCACAACACCTTTCTGAGATTCAATTGGAACTAAATAAATGAACACTAGCCAAAGAGAGTAGAAAAAAATAACAAAACATATTCTCATGGATCTTTTCTACCATGAGTCAAACATATGTTCACTTCCTATTTAAAGCTTAATTTTTAAGTTGAATAAAAGTGTTTTTTAGTGTCACCACTGTTTGCCACCACCAGTATTCTATTGAGAACTGAGAAATACCAGCTTATATGTGCTTTCAGAAGTTTGTCATATGCATGGCTGGTTTAGATAAATGCTGAAATATTTGAAGTTCTGATTTTCTGTTACAGGAGCCACTTCACATAACTGTTACTATTCTGAATTGTTCAAACCTTTGCCTGAAGAGCTGTCATACACTCAAAAGATCATGGATCCTGAGCTTCCAGTTAATGACCTCCTCCTTATAAATCAACTGATGACTCTACTATTTATTTATTTTCTTAATCTACACCGAATGGGGAAAAGCATTATTTAAAGTGTCAGTAGACCTAGGATCATATTATATCTGTTACTAACTTGATCTGTGACTCTTCAAAGTTTTCTTTTTCTCTCAAGGACTTAGGGTCCTTGGCTAATAATACACACAGGGATGCCACTTTCATGTATTTGTGGTACATGAAACATACCTCAACATTTAAAACATACCTTAACATAGAGAGCAAAAGAAATCAATGAGGGTCACTTACTGAAGACTAAAATGAATCTAAATTCAATTGCAGGAAAACCCAATATGCAAGGATGAATGGAGGGAAGGGAAAAAGAAGGGAGAGAAGGAGAGTAGGGAAGGAAAGGAAGAACAAGTACACATGAGAAATAGAGAGGAAGAGAGAAGTATGGAGTGAAGGAGAGAGAGTGTGTCTGTCTGTTAAGTAGTATAACCCTCTTCAGACATTGAGAGAAAGCAAAGATGATTAACCAGGAAATGATAAACAAGGTTGTAGACCACTTCTCTTAGTAACAAGTGGGCTATTACTCATCTTCACAGAGGTTCGGAGACTTGATTTCCATGGTAGCTTCAGATGCTGCCCTTGCTCTCCAGAGCCTGCTGTCATTCAGTCATTGGCTAGATTGCACGGCACCTCCTTCTCAGTCTACTCATTATTTCTTTGGTGTCCCTGCTTCCTGTGGCTGGTCACTGCAGTGACTGGTCTTCAGTCACTCATCCATCAGCCTTTGCTTCCTCTCTAATGTTGTTTCTATAATTTATCAGTGGTGAATTTTCCTTGTGACCCACTGCACATGTACATTTGTGATAAAGTGTGTGTGTGTGTGTGTGTGTGTGTGTGTGTGTGTGTGTGTGTGTGTGTGGTGCATGCCCATGTATGTATATGGGAGTGCATGTTAAGGTCCGAGGTAAAATTCAGCATCTTCCTCCATCACTTTTCATCCTATTTTTGAGCAAAGGTCTCTCGCTGAACCTGTAACTTACAAATCTTGTTAGGCTGGTTTCCAATTAGCTCCAGGGATCTACCTGTCTCTATCTTCCAAACCCTGGGGTTCTAGAATGGTGCCTCTGTACCCAGCTTTCTACCTGAGTACTGAGGATCTGAACTCACACTCCTCTGCTTGTGTGGCCAGTACATTACTGACTAAGCCCCAGATCACAGTGATAAAATCTTTACAAACTAAAATATAACCATGAACAGATAAGCATAGGCATGCATACATAGAAAAGGATTCAGGGCTGCCATGCAAATGCTATATTCAAAAAAAGAAAAACTCTGGCACAGGAATAAAGTACCTCCATTTACGATTTCACATTGGAGACTCCTCTAATGAGCTTTGACTCAGATATAATTTCCTTTATAGCCTCAGCAGCAGTGTCCTTCTGGATGATGTAATTGACTCACTGAGCTGATGCTAACTCACCTGTAGCATGGAGAGGATAATTTCTACTCCAAGGTCGTTTGGAAGATTAAATAAGATATGTCACAGAACACCTAGAATAGTTCCTGGCACTCAGAGACTGCTTGTAAACGTTGAACCCTTCTCCACAGTTTGTGATCCAAAGAGACCTACATACAGTCCATTAGAACAAGTCAAATTTTCCTCTTATAGTACAAACTGAGAAGTGGATGCATTGTAACTAAAAGTAGTGTGTTACAGAAAAAAATTCAAAGTTTGAAAAAAATGAATGTTCAGAAATGGGGGAGAATATGCCCAAAGAAGTAACTGGAATGAATGAAAAGTCTATGAAGAAAACTGACCAAAATGTAGAAAATAAGAGGCCTTGGGATGCTCAGGCTCAGTTGTTTTATATATACAATATACTCCCTACATTGAGGCTCAGAGAAAGTCACAGAAGAGGGGAATGGAATGATTGCAAGCCAGATGTCTGGGATTCCTGCTGTGAGACAGTGCCTTCCCAGAATACCAGGAAAGGGGGACCCATGAAATCTCAACAGTACAGTTTCCTAAACAGCATCTATGTAATGCTAATGCCAATGGGGATGTCAACATAGCCAGGGAAATCCTAAAGTGGCCTACCTCTAGATTCAGTACTACAGTCAATCAAAGGCTACTAAGAGAGGAGAACCAATTTCCTGAGAATATTTCATGACAAATTATCCAATACCAAGTGACAGTGCTAAGCACAAGTACTTGCGAGTAAACTAAATGTACTCAGTAAGATATGGTGATGAGGTTTCTATGGAGCTGGCAAAGTGCCTGTATCTAGACTGGCATGGTTTACAGCACAAGGGACCTAACTGTATTAAGAAGACAAGAAGAGGGAGGAACTAAAAATGCAGAGTTTCTGAAGACAGATGAGTTAGAAAAATGAGGGACTTCAAAGCCTTTTCCCTGATGTGTTCTAAATGCTGAGCCTTTGACTTACGACCTCTCTGATTAATCTTTAATATTGTCTTGGTGAATCACTCACTAATGAATTATGCATTTTTCTTTCCCCCATTTTTATTTCAACATAATCATTTAAAGAAACATTAGGTCTAAAATTTAAATGTGACATTACATGTTTAAAAATTGTCATCTTTTCTTATATCTCCACCATTTTAAATCAACCCCATTGAGTTTGGTATAGAAAATGTCTTTATTTTTAAGACATAGAAAAATGTATGATTGATTGAGCATAGTAAAAATATGACTGGATATTTTTCCCTACTTTTTTCACAGAAAAATCTACACAGTGGAGAAATTATTGTGTTCATTGTATACAAATGATTACAACTCTTCAATTTCTCTAATTACCTGCAGAGAATACAAAAGCAGGGTACATGTCTATAACCTCATTAATCACATGGCAGACACAGGGAGGTCATTTTGGGTTTACATTCACACTGAGCTACGCTGAATTTTCGAGAACAATTGACCCATCTGCTATAAAGATACTATGTCTAAAGATATCAAAGAGGGAGGGTACATAAGCTTTATGTTCAAATTTAGTTTTCAGCATTTTCCCAATTCTATGGGAAAGGCATTCTTTATCAACTATTAGTGCACATAATTTTCAACAGTTTAGTATGTCTCTCCTTGTGGTTTGTTTGAATGAAAATGGTCCCCATAGATGCATAAAGAGTGACCTGATTTGAAATTATTAGGACTTGTGGTCTTGCTGGAGTAATTGTGGCCTTATTGAAGGAAGGGTGAAGGCTTTGGAAATTCAGAAGCGCAAGCCAGGCCCAGGAGATCACTCTCTTTTCCTGCTGCTTGCCAATTCAAATATAGAACACTAGGCTCCTTCTCCAGCATCAGGTCTGCCTACATCATACCACACCCCGACACTGACAAATTACTAAACCTCCAAACGGTAAGTCAGATCCAATTAAAGTTCTCCTTTATAAGAGTTGCTGTTATCATGGCATCTCTTCACAGCAATAGGACAATAACTAGACACTCCTTAACTAAATAGAGGTAGAGTGGAATAGAATTCCTTACTTTTTCCTCTTTTATTTCTTTCACAGTTTGCCAACTTAGAACTAAGTTTCCCAGGTCTGCAAAGTACAAAGCAAGCAGTAAGAAAACATAAATGTTTCTTGTCCTCCCAGGATTCCACCATTCCAGTGCTGGCTATTTTTCACAACCTATTATTGTTTTCACAGATTTTTGGCTGACTTAACTAAAGGATCCCATCCCACACCCCTCTATCTGTGAACCTCACAATGTGGGTGTTGTAACTATTCTCCCTGATACTTCTAGTTTGACCTCTGTTGAAAATGTATTGGGAGTTCAATAGGCAAATTACATACGACAAAGGAGGCATGATATGAAAAAAAATATTTCAAGTAAGTAGCATGATATACCCCAAGAAGAGAAGTGAGAAACAGGGCTGAAGCTCAGCAGAGGAGCGCCCTTGAAAGAATGAGCCAAGGTTATGACAGTCATCTCTGCAGGACTCACATCTTATATTATCTATTTATATCTCAATATGTATGATCCAATTGTTCTTACTTGCAAGTACAATACAGTGATAACAAGAGATTTAATGAATAAGGGAGCTGCCAGTCAGAGTTATACTTGTTACTTAAAACTGGATGTTATCTCCAAAATATAAATCTAGGGGCTGCGGAATCAGTGCGTAAAGTGAATGTCACTCAAGTGAAAGGATATGGGTTTCATAACCCCAGATGTGGTAGCACATGTCTGGGAACCATGAGCTCCTACAAGAAGATAAGAGGCTGTGACAGAAGAGTCCCCAGAAGCTCCTATGCAGGCTCCCTTGGTGAAAAGAATGGGAAAACTCTGTTTCAAATGAGGTGGAAAGCAAGAGCTAACACTGGAGATTGTCCTCTGATCTCCATATACATGTTCTCGCATGCATGTGCCTACATTTACACATAATCTCTCTCTCTCTCTCTCTCTCTCTCTCTCTCTCTCTCTCTCTCTCTCTCACACACACACACACACACACACACACACACACACACTACACATGTATACAAATACACTCGAATTACATATGACTCTGATTATATTATTTCCCGGTGTGGAATACTCCACATTCCAGATGAAATCACAGCCTTCTTGTAATGAAATGAAAATTCACAATTTATTCATTCCCAAACCTCAAGCAACACCATTTATGATGGCTAGGTTTCCTCATGGATTCTTTAAGGGCTTCAAAGAATAAATCACTCCAAGTGATTAATAAATCGTTATGTCCTATCATGATGAAATTGCTATGCTGCCCTTGATCCAAGTCATGTGCATTTTCTCTCTCTTCCTGGTCTGTTATTCACTCACCATGTTCATCACTGGACCTGCTTATGTCCCGCTTGTCCTTAGACTCAATTAAAATATACCCAGATACCTGCACTGTACTCTAAAGACCATGCTGATCACAGTCCCTGAAAACTCAAAAGTTCCTGTAAGTGCCTCAAGCTACCTAATCTTTGCATGGAGTTATAATCACTAATTTATTTTATGTATCTACTTCTCAAGTTTTATATATATGTAATATATATATAACAAGATATCTGTATATCAGATTCATGAGATGTATATGGATACACACATACCTATATAGATATATCTGTATATAAAGACAACTACCTGATTTTTAAAAGAAGACATCAGAAATATCAAATATCTACTGACATTGACCAAGCATGGCACTACCTCCTTTATGTTAAGAGTCTGAAGTCCCAGCTTCATGCTCTGTTTTACTCTTTCAGCTGGGACTGAGTGTCTTGCATCTAACTACAGTGCTTGGCCTAAAGCATGGACTGTTCCTTGCTCACCTCTTAATTATCCTGTTCATTACATTTTAATTACCAGTCTTTGTTTTCCATTTTGTATTCTGTTTCTGCAAGGACAATGGGTTTTCTAGGCTATAGCTTCATGGCTTCTCTGATTTTCTGTGATGTCTAGAAACAATAAGTTGCTGTCAGCAATATCCAGCAATTAGTTGATTCTGGTAACATTAGTTTTCTCACTTTGACAAACATTAAGACACCCATGATCCAGAATCCAGTGACCACAGAGTTGAGGCAAGTTCCATCGTATGTATGCATGTAAAGTCTCCACATCTCATCTGTAAATCAATACATGATATATAGATGATTGGTATATAGATTAGATGGATAGACAGATAGACTGAGAGAGGGGTATGGTGATAGAATATTTGCCTAGAGAATCTAGGTTAAAATTTTGGCACTGCAAAAGGAGAGAGGGGGGAAAGTGAGGGACACTAAAGGAAGCATGATTCACAAAAGAGGCTCAGAATTTTGTCACAAAAGGAGACGTTGAAAGGAGGCCTGAATAAGACTGCAGTCTTGCCCTTCCTGTACCTGTAGCCAGCACTGCTTATCTACAATAGCTTTACAAACATCTTATGATATTGTAATTGGAGAGTAAAAGAATGCAATTTCCATGAATACATTAAGTTACTAACTGCACACAAAGAGCTTTCTAGTACATATAGAAAATAAGTTTTTCTTAAAAAAGAAAATTCAGTACTAAAATGTTTAAAAGCTTGCTAAACGGTGAGAATGAAGATTAATGAAGACAGAGGAGAAAGAGTTAGCCTAAGCTTGTTCAGAGGCTCATAAATGGAGGTATGTTCACTGTGATGAATCGCTGCTTGTAGAAATCTGTGTTCATACATATCCAGTGTATATACAAACTACAAGGAAGCTAAGTGCTAGATAGAAAGTCACATAGTAGGCTAGGCTGAAGATGAGATAAACAGCCAAATGAACAGGTAAGTAGAAACAAAAGGATCCAAACCTCCTTCTATGAAGCCAGTATTATCCTAATGGACAAACAAGGTAAAAAAAAAAAAAAAAAAGAAAAAAAAACAACCAGACACTATCCTGGTATAATTGATGAAAACTGATATAAAAATACTCAAAAATGCTTGTAAACCACACTTTCATTCCTGACTAGTTGCTATCATGAAGCCACCAGTTCTCATATTCTATCTCACTGTCAATGTTGGTATTTAACATGTCCAGTATCCATTGAATGAATCCCATTTTCTACCCATACCAATGCAGAAAATGGCAAGTTGAGCTAAAGTCAAAGTAAAACCAGTTTTTTCACATTCCCAGTCAGGTCCATCAGAACAAAAGGATGCCGAATAAACGGCCCGTCCGACTTTTCCTCCCAGCAGAAGCCCTAGAGGAAAGCAGAGAGGTCTCTTTTGTGGAACCTGCACCATCACTCTCTCTCCTGAGCAAGCTCCGAATTTAATTTTCCCATCAAAGGGTGTGAAGCTCATGAGCAGAACGTGAGAGTGAGAGTGAAGGAAACATACCAATATCCTTCTCTTTCATTGCAGTTTAATTTTGCAATGATCAAGTCTTAGGCAAGGGCGTGCAAGGCGAGCTTTCTATCATTGACCATATCCCTGGTCTTCTCTTTTGCTTTCTATTTTCAGGTTTGCACTCTCATTGTGAGGTTGTCCTTAAACTCAGTAGCCCTAGTGGGACAAACTTCTGATCCTCTACCTCTGAATTCCACGTAGCCCGAATTCTAGGCTTGTGATGATAATTCTGGACATATTTTATTTTTATGATGATCAAATTAGAGTACTTAACATTTCCATGCCTCTTATTTCCTGCTTTATGGAGACTGTGCTCTCTTCTGCCACAGATGTTCATAAAAGATACACTTCTGTGATCCAGAGCATAATCTCATTGTTCTGCAGAACGCTAATGCTTACTTACCCCTCACTCTGTGTTATCACTTACACTTTAATCCCCTCTGTGCTGACAACACTTACCAGGTCTCTAATTATCACCCTTCTTCACGTGAATAGCTGTGTTTGCAATGCAGGATGCTCCTGACTAATAATGCTCTAGCTTGAAGGTTCGCCTCTCCTGGCTGCATCACCTGGAAACTGGCATCTCTGGCTGATCTGTTTGGTTAATGTACTAGTCCTCCTTCCATGGTTAACCTTTCTTCCTAACGTGCATGTCAGAATGTAAGGGAGTAACTTTTAAATCTCCTGTACTATAGAGACAGTGTATTATCAACTCAGGCAAGGAAAATTAAGAAGAGAGCATATTAAGTCAGTGCAACCAAGTCAGGTTAACCTTACTTTCAACACCTTAGTTTTTTTCGCCAAGATTTTTTGTCAGAGATATGCAAATGTAATGATCCGTTCAAGACATAATAAATCTGTTTCTAGAATGAAAATCAAAGTATATATTGATACAAATGAATGAAATATTGTATGCTTGATGAAAAGCAGTCACTCAAACCAAACAGATGTAGTTTCATAATAAAATAAAATATATTGAAGATAGAGACAGTCTTATATTACCAGCTGCTTCAAATAATATTTATTATTCAACTCTGAATTTTAGATATGTGGAAAATCAACAAAATCATACTTCTTTATATCGATAAAAAATTAAAAACCCTCAAACTCCCATACTCTACAAATAAGAAATTCAGACATTTATTCTGAGAAGATAACGGATGCTTTTCAGGATGATTTTCACCGAGGTTCATAGCACTTCATCCATACTTAGCCTTCTTGATTTAATTATTTCCACAGCTTTAGTCCATGAGTGATCTTATCTAAACACACACTAAAAATTATTAGATTATTACCCTATTATGACATACTACTAAGGGTTTATTTTAAGACCTGTTTTTCTTAAAAGTTATTGATTACTAAATCTGGAGGGGAAGAACAGGGGAAAGAGTAAAAATGACAGTAAGATGAAGGGGCACCTACCTTATCTAAGATGAACTGAGAGTAATCTTACCCTGGAAATTCTGTAGTTGGATATAGATTTGCAGACATGCATAGACAATGCTCATAATGAAATAGAAAATTATGTGATGAAATATGGAGAGGTCAATAATAAATGCTCATAAGGGAATCATAGAGATATGCAGGACAATAGTATAGCAAAGAGAAACCTGAGATTTTCAATTTGGGTACATTTAAGATTAAAATTATATTTATCTCTGTATTATTATTTATCCTGTAATTTACTATTTTCTTTTGTAAGACTTTTTTAGCCAAATCCTTTTACTTTATTAATGTTATTTCTTATTGACAAATAAGAAGCAACGTAATCTTTAAATTCATGTATTATTTTGAATAATTAGCTGAGAATTTATATCTTCATCTGAAAACTGGACACAGGGAGAGAGTGAACAGGAAATGGTTTGGGGATTTTAAAACCCTAAAGCCCACCCCCAGTGATATACCCTGTAATCACTCCCACACAGTTCCACCAACTGGGAACCAAGTATTCAAATATATGAGGCCATGGGGCCATTCTGATTCAAACCCCACAACAAAAGAGAGTCTGAGTTTCTCATGCACTGTTGTATTCTGAGTACTTAAATGGGGTAGATTTTTTACAATAAGTAACCGATAATTAATCAGTAAATGCTATCTGTTGATTAAACTGGTCCTAACCTCATGTTTTAGCCGAAGCCCTAAAGATACATCTAGAGTCAACTCATGTTTCATGAAAGTTGTAGATACACAATTTTTAAAAAAAAATCCTAAAATGCCATCCGCAATAAATGCTAACTGTCCAAGATGGATAAAAATATCAATGCAGAAGTACCAACCAGTGGAAACCTAGATGCTAATAATTTGTAATGAGAATGATGGACAAGAGACATTGAGGCCCAACCTTTCATCAAATCACTGAACACAAAAGACTTCTGTTTTTGAATCTCAATGAAATAAGTCTGTCAATGTCCAGGAAAAAAAAACACCCAAAATTAAAACATATAAAAATAATTGATTGCAAATAAAAGTATCAGTGAGAACATGAGTCAAGATGGGAAAAGAGCAAAGGAAACAGAGTTAAACCTAAGACCAAACTTTGAGACACCGCAAGACATAGAACTGATCAGCAGTTGCTGAAGATAATTAGTAGGTGGTCAGAACAAAGGGGCTTCTATAATGGCTGCCACCCTCCACACTCATGCAAATGATAAAACGGCTTCTTTGCTTATTTCAGCATGTCCGTGGTCACAATGCAATTGTAGCCAGTTAGTGTGTCTAATTCGAGATCCCTGTCAGTCATAACAATCATCTCTAGAGCACATGAATGGGCAAAGGTAGTGAACAGGTAACAAAAGTGGTTTTATTTCAATGACTTTTATGTAAGCCCTACTAAAATGTCTAATTTAAAATAATGTTCCAAGGAAAACACAGATGTTGTGGTGATAAATACATTGATTTTAACATACATATTATCAGTGCATTCAATAGTAATGAGAATTTTAATTACAAATCAGACTCACTACTTCAAGATAGAGGGGTAAAAAAATATTTTGTAAAATTTCGAAACATAATGATACCTTTAAAATGGAGCTCACTATCTATTCACTAATGATTGATTGATTTCAGAAAGTGCATATGTGACTTCATATGCGTGTAGATACATGTGTGTGTGTGTGTGTGTGTGTGTGTGTGTGTGTGTGTGTACAGGTGCGAATGTGTGTGTGTATGCATGTGATAGCCCAAGGTTGACATCAGCAGCATTTTTAATGTCTCTTCAACTTATTCTTTTAGGCAATGTCTCTCACCTGAACTCAGAGCTTTGCAGTGCTAGTCTAGCCAGTCAACTTGATGCTAAACCTGGCTCTTTATTTGTGCAGATTCTAAGGATTTGAATGGTGGTCTTCACACTTACCAAGCAAGGGCTTTATACACTGAATATCTCCCCAGCTATTCATTGCTAATTTTCTGTATCAAGGACACCTGATATCTGAAACAAACATCTTAACAAATATTACTGTGAGTTATCAGAAGTTCTACATTCTAATTTAGGAGCATTGCACCATAATGGTAAATTATTACTTCCCTGTATGTGTTGATTGGATTATTTGTGGAAGATCTTGATGTTCTTGGGAAGGTCAAACAACATATTTGTACCTGAAATACATTGTCTTATAGTGAAAACTTGAGAACTTTTTATAGACATTCTCTGTTGATTGTTTTAAAAACAAAATAAATAACATAAAATTCCAAGACTCCCTAAGCAAATAATCCAGTGTATCCGTGTATCCTCTCATTATTAATTTAATCTTTTCTATTTGTTTTTTTTTGGGGTTTTTTTTGTGTTTTTTTTGTGTTTTTTTTTTGTTTGTTTTTTTTTTGTTTTTTTGTTTTGGTTTTTCGAGACAGGGTTTCTCTGTAGCTTTGGAGCCTGTCCTGGAACTAGCTCTTGTAGACCAGGCTGGTCTCGAACTCACAAAGATCCGTTCTATTTGTTTTTTATGAAAGTTACAAATGCTTAGTATAAAGTTAATAGTATTTTAAATGTGCTCAGATTATATAGAAGAGTTAAGTATGATATAGTATGACTCTGTTTAGGTTTTATTAAAATACTAACATTCCCATCTCATCTGCTATTTCCTAAATGTCCTGGAATGAAGCCTCTATGTTACCATGCCTTGATGGTCTTCCCCACACAGAAATGTCTGGATCAATTCTCTAGTTCCTCTTGAAAACTGTAATTGACAATTTACAATCCTGCTTCCTTCCTCTAATGTAAGATGTTAGGGTTCTCTGTCATGAATTAATGTACCTGCATAGGCCTGTATCTAGCTTGTCTTGGATTGATTGGCAGATTAAACAAAATTGACTGAATGTTTACTAGCTAATCACTGAAAAAGATGAGCATAATAGTGTCTCTCCCACAAGTCCCTTATGGAAATAGAGATTTGCATGTAAACATATTCATTCCTCTGTGTTATTGTCAATAGGATTCAATTAGGACACTATCCCTAGGCAGTGAGATTAAAGGGATCCTTCTGTGCCGCAGAGTCTCAACAGGGACTCTGAGAGCTATATAAGAGGAGTCAAACATTCAAAAAACAAAAACCCAAATGACTACAGACTGCATGGACACCTTACAGATTTTATCTTAAATGTGATTTTCTGAAGAAAAAAAATAAAATGCTTGTGTCAACGACACAATTATATAAAGATCAGAGTTATATTTTTGAAATCAGTGTCTAAAATTTCAAGATTAATGTTTGTTTTATGATTCCCAAATCACTTCTCAAAATATCACATTCAGTTATACATTCAAGGGGTAAACATATAGGATTCCATATTAAAATTATATCACAAAGTTGAAAATTTGAAAGTTCAGTATGGTCAGATTTATGACTTTGTTTCTCGTAAGAACATTCAGAAAACAAGCAATACTAAGACCCACAATGGTAAACATAATGACCAATTATTAAAATCCAAATTTTATAAAATGTGGTGGAACCAGTAAATGTAACTCCCCCTCCTTTGCTGCATATTAGCCACCAATAATTCATTATTTTAGACTAAAAATAGCCTAGGTGAAATGATTAAATAATTTAATCAGCTTCCAGTCTTCCAAAAACTTAAGACAGGACTTAGAAGTTGGATTCCTCTATGTACCAAGAGCTCACAGACTTTATTAGACACATTTGTCTGTTTAATAAGTGACACAAACCGAGTACAGGCTCATCAATATACATTTATTTTAAAGCATTATTCTCAGTCAGTTGGCCAACATTTGTAGAGGATACCAAAGCTCATTCCAAACTATGAATGACCTAATTCCGTGAGAGCCAGTATCACCTTTTGGCTAGCACTTAATCTTTTTGTCATCTCTGGGTAAGTAGTATTAGCCCATGGATCATTATGAAAGGCAAGTTCAGTAGATTTAAATGATACAGCTATAGAATATAAGAGTTGAGACTTGAACACATTAAATTTCATAGACTAAAATTAGTTTTTCAGTTTTTCCTTAAACATAACCAATCACTTCTTCCCAGAATTACACTGTGCATGATTAATACATAGAATCACCTATACTGTTTGTTGTGGAAATTGTTTAATAGGAGCAGCATAAGACATCATAAGAGTATAATAGTTATAATCATTATATAAGAAAGGACTGGGATTCAATGACAAGTGCAATTATGACATTCATGACAATTTTTTCAGTGGTCTGACTTCAAAGGAAGTAGTAATATTTTATATCAGAATGTACCTGATTGCATTTTTTCTATACTAGATGTGACACAGTTTAGAGCCCAAGCAGCAGGATTTATCTTTGAGTTGTCTCTACTATTAAATACTGTTTAGCATTCACTAACCTCTTCTGTGTGCTACATACAATGCCACATTTATAGCTCATGCTGCTTAATCTTCAAGCTCCAATTCCTTTGTATTACATTTTTTGTGGCCTTTTTATTCAGATAATCTGAAGTCAAGGTGTCTAATGAGCTTGTCTCATGTAACCAAGCTATTCATAGAGCTGAAAATTCATTCTAAGGCAGTCTTCAGAAAATCACAGTCATATACCTTAAGATAGTCACAGTATGCTGGTCTCATCCCTTTACCTGCCTACTTATTTCTCAGCTGAAAATGTCCAATCAGAACCCATAATGAAGTGAAGGCATTTTAGAAAGAATGAAAAAAGAGCTAATAATTTTCAGATAGAGACCTTGTTAAACATAGCCCTTGTTTTTTATAGTGTCAGAGAGAGACAGGGGTAGGGGCAAGGGAAAAACACTAAGTATCCTGGAAACATTGAGTATATCTTTCATTTCTCCTTTGAGAAGACTACACACAGCAAAAGAATCCAGTGCCACAAAACTCTTGGGAATTCAATCACAAACTATGAGATCTTGATCGATCTGTGAACAAAGAGCAAGAAGCACTTTGTTGAACAGAGAAGTAGGCAAGCTTTCTTCTGTTGCTGGGACAATTGGGTGGAGACCCTGATTGAAGTTTGTGCCTCTGTTCCTCAGCACTCCTGCCTGATAATAGTTCTTCTGTAGAACATCACTGAAAACAACAGCATCACCATCTTCAACATCCTTGGAACTGGTCCAGTTATAGAAAAGTCAGCTCACCTCTTGAAGATGTGATGGAATGAAAGCCAAGGAGTCAGCACACACTAATGGCATACAGCTCAAAAAAAAACCTGAAATTAAGTTGTATGCCTTGGCATGAGTAAGTAATAATTATTGCTATAAAAATAAAACAAAGGCAGTAGATGTCATGACATATAATGAAGATAAGGAATAAAGAGGAAGCTGATTAGCATCCTAAAGAGTATGGATACTATTCCCAGGATTTAATAAGATTCACTTATTTTAAACCTGACTAGAGATTTCTCACTAGTTGACTCTAAATTTAAATATATATATGGTTCTATATATTTATTATTCTTTGTGATAATCATATAAGAATAAAATGACTGATAGGAAGCTATGGAATTAAAAAGTTTTAGGAGGTAAAATGATGTTTTGGGATTAAAATAATTATCCCATCTTCCCTATTAATAGAATTCTGAGTGATATTAGCGACTGACCTTGAGTATTAATTGTTGTCATTTTCCTACATCAGTACTAGTTTTTTTTCTCCCTTTTAGTGATCTAACCCAAAAAGATTCTGAAAACAGTACATGATCTATCTCTCCTTCCTATACAAATAAGAAAAAAGCAGTGATGTTAAAGAAATACTTATAGGCTTATCTTTATTATAAAACTATTCACAATAGTTGACATGTCATCCACCTAGCTTTTAATGTGTAGATGAGTGGACGGGAAATAATATTCTGCTATACTCATAGATTGGTGCCTAGCCGAACTGTTATCCGAGAGGTTTCATCAACAACTGACAGAAACAGATATAGACCCATAGTCAATCATTAGGTGGAACTCACAGCACCCACTGAAGAGGAGGAGGAAGGATTGTAGGAGTCAGAGGGGTTGAGATTACCTGGAGAACACAGTCCACAGAACTAAGTAGGGCCCA
>JAQHUG010000018.1:2028618-2043805 GCA_028555095.1 Dicrostonyx torquatus | reverse complement strand
TTAAGGAAGCAGGGGGAGGGCGGTGGGGTAGTGGGGGAGCGGGAGGGCCGGGAACAAGGGGAGTAAATGTAAATTTTGCTTTTAACAAAAATAAATAAATAAATTTTTTAAAAAAAGGATTTTTGTAGAGAGACTTATTTGAGAAGTGGTCCCAGTCCAGCAAGCAGTGCTTGTTTTCAAAAGGAAGGAAATTCTCATTGCGATAGACAAGGTTTCTCCATCCCTGCAGGTTAGTAACCAGAGGATGAAACCAGTGAATTGTTCAATTCAGTGAATCCAGATTTCAGTCATTGGCTCTGAGAGGAAAAGCCCATTCACCTTAAGTTATACACAGTGAGGATTATGTTTTCTTAAGGAATGATGTAAATATCCAATGAAAAGCAACTTTTAAGTTTCAAATTCTAGTCCACTGAGTTGAGGTATAGGAGGAGACAGGGAATAGAGAAAACAAAGAACTGAGTGACAGTATTAGGGACTTCTTTCAAGTCTTGTCTTTCTGACGGGAAGACCCCAGGCAAGAGACAGAGATGGTACAAGTTGAAGTGTTCTTAGCAAGACCTCTAAAAAGATTAGGCTAGGATGCCTGAAGCAGAAGTGGAGTAGCAATCTGTTGGATTTTGTGTTATAGATTCTTTTAAAAAATAAAATTCTTATGGATAGTGGCAAGCACCCTGTAGAAAACCTCGATGAGGTATAGCATGAAAGTGATGATTTAAGGAGTTAGGAACCTTGAAGGATGAAGAGCATTCATCTGTAGACATGTGTGGCAACTGGGAAATTGTCCTGGTACTTTAATTTCTGGGTATCATAGGAGAAACCAAGTGAAGCATCAAAGATGCTTAACCACACAGAAAAGAATATGGCCATCAAGAGACAGCTATCATGATAAATTTGCAGCTTTCCTTGGCTATCTCATGTCTAGCTCATTACCCGTATCAGAATAGGCATTAGGAGACAGAATACTAAGAAAGTACTTACACACATACATTATGTTACTTGTATTTATATTTCATATGAATTTATATTCATATATATATGAATATATATATATACATGGATATGTATGGATGTCTACATTTATGGCTATAGTTTGGAACCAAAATGTTTCCCAAAGCCAATGTGTTAACGGCAAAGTACACCCTTTCGGTAAAAGTAGAAACTCTAAGAGGGCCTGGTGCAAGGTTTTTGACTAATTAGGAGCCTGTTTGTAAAGGGCACTGCGGGATTCTCGCCCCTTTCTATTCTAGAACATGAGGTAGGTAGTGACGTTCTGCTCCAGCATCCACTACCCACTGTGATGTGCTACAGGCCTACAAACAATGGCACCAACAGTCAGTCTTAGAGACCTCCAAAATGGAAAGAAAGGTAAGCAGTGAGTCAAGAAAATTTGCACAATGTCAATAACAATAAATTATCAGAAATTTAGAAAATCACAGCAAAATGCATGTTCTTCTATATAAATTATTATCTCATGGATTATTATGTTACTAGAAAACTGGGTAAAACACACAAAATGCTTTTTGAACTTTCTGGAAGGATAAGTTTTGAATCAACTTCAGAAATATAAAGCAACATTCTTACCAGCCCTTTGTTGTCTAAAGTGTCTGAAAAGAATGACCCATTTCTACAGTAAGTCCTCATGAGCTTTGTGCTACCCCACCAACTTTCTATTCAATTGACTATCTAATACACAAGAGTGCTTTAACCTCCTGTCCCATTCTGTAGAAACAAGACAGTTTTCATTATGAGTGTTGCTAGTATTTGATGAAACAGGAAAATAGCTGTCAATTAAACTGTGTGGAAATTGCTTATTTTATTGCTGTAACAGTACACAAGTTGAAGAACTATTAGCTGGGCTACTTAATGATTCACAAGTAAAATCCAAGAGTTAAATGAATATTGTAGCATACTTTCCTGTTCCCTAGAAATCTTCTTATGGAAAGGTAGAATCCTTCTATTGGTTAAGAACTGAACGGCCTGCCTACTTACCTTTCTGTTGCTGTGATTAAGCACCCTGACCTAAGTAACTTATGAGAGAAGTATTTAATTTGGCTTCTGGTTGCATGGATAAGAGCCCAGGATACTGAAGAAAAGCAAGGCAACATGGAAGTAAAAACAGATTGCACTGGGGACAACAGAAGTTTCCTGAAACCACAAAGCCCACTCCTATGACATACTTCCTCCAAAAAAGCCATGCCTCCTTGTCCTTGTCAAACATTTCTAGCAACTAGGAACCCAGTATTCAAATATATGATCTTATCGGGGTCATGCTCATTCAAACCACCACTAAAGTTAACATTGTAAATATCCATACTGAAGCAAGAAATGATAACTGTGTCACAATGGTCAAATGGATGCTTATAATTTTAACACAGTCTTCATTGTGAGATCTCAGTTTTTGAGATATTAAAAAATCAAATCAATTTGCACTTGAAAAAAGTAGAAATATGTTGTTTTCTTCTGTACTCAGATCCTAAAGTTTCCAAGAGAGTATATTTATAGTATGTTATCCTTTCCATATATTTTTACACAAAAACTTTTTGCATTTTATTTTATTTTTTCCTGATATTTTTGTATTACTTTATAAATAATTCCAATCAAAATTTCCACTTCCTCCCCTACTCCAATTTCCCTCCCACTCCCCCACTTACCCTCACCCTATTCCCCCTCCAGTCCTAAGAGAGGGCAGTGTTCCCTGCCCTGTGGAAAGTCCAAGGCCCTCCCCTTCCACCCAGGCTTAGGTACAAAAAGCCAGTACATGCAGTAGAGACAAATCCCAGTGCCATTATCAATGGCTTCTCAGTCTGCCCCAACTGTCAGCCACATTCAGAGGCTCCAGTTTGATCCCATGCTCATTCAGTCCCAGTCCAGCTGGATTTGATGAGCTCCCATTAGTTCAGGGACACTCTCTCAGTGGGTGGACCAACCCCTCATGGTCATGACTTCCTTGCTCATCTTCTCCCTCCTTCTGCTCTTCAACTGGACCTTGGGAGCTCAGTCCAGTGATCTATTGTGGATCTCTGTCTCTATCTCCATCCATCACCAGACAAAGGTTCTATGGTGATATTCAAGATAGTCATCAGTTTGACTATGGGATAAGGCCAGTTCAAGCACCCTCCACTGCCCAGGGTCCTAGCTGGGGACATCCCTTAGGACATCTGGGATCCTCCAGAGCCAAGCCTCTTGCCAACCCCACAATGCCTCCTTTAATCGAGATATCTTCTTCCCTGCTCCCATATCCCATTTTCCATGTATTTTAAGGACACATTGAATATACTATGAGGCATGACACACTAGAAATTCTCTTTTCCATGTATTTTTACTAATTCTAAAAACCTACAGGCAAATTTCACTTAATAGTGCCCATGTGTAATTATCCAAAGCAATGGATATGAATCATCTGATTCTGTGATGAGTGTGTATTGAGTATTAACAAAATCCTAGCTTGCTAAAAAATAAATTGACACAAGACTAAGTGAAAGAAAAGAAAATCCCTATTTCTTTTCATCTTCATCCTGTTATCAGTCTTAATATTTCAAATGTTAAAAGGCTGTAAACTCTGGTTTCAAGTTCCCAAGGACATGGAGAAGGATAATGAATCAGTTAGTCAGGCCTGAGCGGGTCCTAGACAAAGTTCAAATACAAGGCCATGGCTGACTTATGGCTCTTTCTTTCTGACAGAAAGGATGAAGGGACATGTGAGCACAACAGGAGCCTTGCATGTTATTGTAGGTCTCAGACGAGGGTCTAGCTGTGCCTAACTACATAAACTAAACAATAAGACAATTACACAGGAAGTAAAAGAGAAGTAAAAATGGTTTTCTAGGTCCTTAAAAGATTCTCCAGCTTTCTTAATAGAATCCAATTTAATGAGGTTACCAAAATCTTGAACTATTGGAGCTTTGAAAAAAATTGCAACACAAAATGACTCTAAAAAAAACGATGATGTTGTGATGATGAAGCCATGACTTGAGGTTGTCAGGAAGTAGAAGGATTCTTGGTTGGTGCTCAAAAGTTATGGAAGAGTTGTGATATTAACTGCGCCTGATTGACCTTGAAGGCAAGTTCACTGCAGTGAATTTTCTGTTTCCTTTGGGGTTAATTTTTAGTAATATTACTTATGAAGGTGGGGACAATTTCTTCTATATCCTAAAACGTTTCCCTCAAAATGACAAACAGTTTGGTGTACACAGAATATAAACCACAAAAGATAAAACTTCATTCCTTGTCAATCAATAAGGACAAAATGACTGTGAAGACACCCATCAGCCATCTTGCTCTACATCTGTTTACACTAATACAGTAGTTCTCCTAGAGTGGTCCTTCCCATCATCATCAACACAGGAACTTAAAAGACTAAGTAATACAAACTAATTGGCTCCACCCTAGACGTACCAAATCAGAAAACACCAGTCTGGCTCTAAGCAAGCTACGGGTTAGGATTGCTTCCTACCCAGGACATAAAGAACCATGCTCCAGTTTGGGGACTGCATGAATAAACCTGCTAAGGTAAAGTTTACTTTTTCCTAGATATCCTCGGTCTGCTTTGGTTCTGAAACCACCCATAACATTATGCAAATGTAGTTCAGAAAGTTCTAGAGTACACATTCAAGTCTAAGTGAAAGCAGAATCCCCAGTCTGTAGGGGTTTTCAGATACTATGGGGTGGGTGATGGGAAATTCATAATAAACAACCTCAACTCATGAACAGAATATTCTCCAGAGATGTTAAGTCTTGATTCAGGACTTCCCATGTTTGCCCTGTGTTTGTGGCTCCCCTTGCTCACCCAGACTAGTGTCCATGTTGACCTGCACTATGCATCCTTTTTCGACATTGGTCATTCAAAAACACAGGTTTCAGTCATGAGGGAGCCTCACTCTGGACCTAATCACCTGCTGATGTGACCTAGAAACAATCTGACACCCCCAAAGGGTTTCCCCAGAGTTAGCTGCAAGTGCCACCAACCCACACACTGACGTGTACCGTATCCCTTAAGCGGTATCTCAGAAATGCATTCTGGCTTGAATGCCACTGGCATCTGACTGAGACTACATCCTCTGATACGGCACTCTTGTTTGGGCTGTACTCAGAACTATTAGTTGGGATCCATTGTCATGATGCCAGTGGTTAGCAAAGCTATTGAAGAAAAGAAAGAAAAATATCCTGTTTTCTCTCTTTTCCCATGTTGTATAGTGTACAAACTTGTCTTACATTCATAGTCAACTCTAGCGCCCAACATGGTGTCACAGTAACAAACTTAGGAATGAAGCAGCATATTTAGAAAACCTTGTCACACACCCATCTCAAAATTCAACCCTGGTATACTGTAACACTTTTTGTACCAAAGAGAACAATGTACAAATCTGATCTCTAAAGAAAATACCTCAATGTGGTAAAAAGCACCTATTGCAAAGGCCTGATGACCTGGGTTCAATCCCAGGAACCCATATAAATATTGATGAAGGAAAAGGAAATTGAACGCACTGGTTGTTCCATGACCTTCAAAGACATGTTGTGGCACACACCCTTCCCCGATCACACACACATACAATACATACTTTCACAAACTAAGGAAATATGTTAATTGGATATTTTGGCTGGCATAAGATGTGAGACTTATGTGAAATAAAACTTAACCCTATAGGATCCAGGCACACCTAAGCAGCATTCTTTATAGACCAAGCATGGTGTAAAGCAAAGATACCCTTAAGTGTTCTTCTTTTTTCCCACCTTTGTGCTCACCTCACAGTCGTAGAACTTGATGCTCATATTATTATTAAAAATATCAGTTTGCCATGCCTGAAAAGAAACCTAGAACATTGAATTCACACAGCCATTTATAGCATTGGATGAGAAGTGGGACAGCAGCTTACAGAGTTTGCTCTGCTTGTAGAGGACCAGCATTCAATTCCTGTATACACTGGGTGACTTAAACAACCTCCTTTAAGTCTAGCTCCAGGGAACTGCATGAATGTGTGCACATAGATGGGAACACAAACACCCATATACATAAATGCAAAAGTAGAAACAAATCTTATACATAAATTTTAGATGCTGGCAAAGTAAATTCATGATAAGAACAAGTGACACCAAGAAGGGATAAGTGGCACAGCACTGAAGGGAAGGTTGTAGATGATACTTCCAAGTATTTAATAACATGAGAGGAAACAGGTGCAATCATATTTAGAGACATCCCAGGATACCACCTACCTGGACTGGGAAAAAATAAGAAAAACAGATGTAAAATATGGGATATTATTCTAGAGTGCAAGCATAAAAAGACTGGGTTCTGTATTGAAAAAAAATAACTAACAGAAAAAAAACCTAGAAAATAATTTTGAAATGAACTGGGTAATTAAAGTGTGATCTATTTGTTAAGTAACACGATGGAGTTGTGGGCCTTATGATGGCTTTGTGGTTGGATGGGAGGTGCCTGTATTCTTAGGAGGCACTACTGGAGCATTTCTGGTAGTGATGGTCTAGATATCGGCAACCCTCTCCCCACGGAGGTTCTCTTTAACGAAGCATCAATATCAGTGTACCTATAAATAAATCACTGATGGTATAGTGTTTAGTGTTTAGCCAACACTAGCAGGGGATGGGCTTACTTTTATTCTTCTCTGTGCCTGTGTGTCCAGACTAGATGCTGGAAGGACAAGAACACTTGGTAGACATTGTTGAACCACTGAAAACATAGCAAAGCCTTTTCAGGCAATGGCCCTGATGGAGACTATTCAGCAAGAGAGGCTTCCTGGCTGGTTTAGGTTCACTTGTAAGGAGATTAATTAAGAGTCAAAACTCAAGACTTAGAAAACGGTTGGCTTTGACATTTTACACAGACGTCTTAGAGGCAATTTGCTCCATTTTTGAGGAATTGGGGGTCACAGAGTTTTGTTTTCCCCTAGTCAAGACATTCTCTAATATTTCTACTTAAAAAATGATTTAGAAATAAGCACATTTTCCTTTGAGCAATGAATAAACAGATGTTAAAATTACAGTTTCAGCAGAAACAAGAATATTGTTTTAAGATTAGTAATGTGGAACAAAATGATAGTGGTAATATTTCAGGTCCAGGTGAATATTACCATCAAACCGTGCCAGGAAGGCATGAAATGTGGATTCCTCCTGAAATAGCCAGTAGCGCTTATTCTTTAGGGATTGAGTTTCAGATTCCTCTGCCACCTATTGTGAAACCTCGTTGACAAGACATGACTTTGTGCTCTTGCATGCTCAGTAGCTATTGGCTTCCTGCATTAGACCCACAAAAGGTTGGGACAGGGATGCTCTTTTATAGAGAAGAGACAGGTGTTCATGTGAGCCCTGCCTTTCACTCAGAGTATACATGTAGTTGGCAATAGCTGGGAAAGGGGCTTACAAGATCCTACCCTCAATGAAGGCATATAAACTGTTAAAGGTTGCTAGGAAAAAAATAACCATTTTCCTCAGTGGTGTAGTTATTTGTAAATTCTATATGCTCCTATAAATTATCTCTCTCCTTTATTTGTTAAGTAACTCCTAATGCATACTGCTGGTAACTATAAATAAATTAATTGATTCACAATCTAGATTTGTTTGGAATTGTCTCTTTGATATGTAATTGGTGTTTGATCTATGGTGACTATGTATGCAATTCATGTCCCCAGGAAAATTTCACATAATACCCTTTATATTTGGTAGTAGTTAAATCTCAGTGATATGTTCAGACTTTTAATGTAAGTATATTAAAAGATACCCTGTGGGTTCAAATGGTAAAGGCTGAGCTTCTTAGCAAATTGCCTCCTTGTGAAATATCGACATTTTCTGGGCAGTTTCCTGACAGTCAACAAACACCATTTTCTTCATCTGCCAGAAGCTGATAAAGCTAGATTTAGGTATGTGTTGTATGACTGATTTCATATAATTGTCAAGTCAAACTTTATAATCATTCAGACTGAAATACGTTGACTTTATTTGAAAGTTCTTCAACATTTATGGCATGATTTATTAAGCTTTGTGTGACAAATAATGGTTTGTTATCCACCTTTGAAAAGACGTCTCAACTCCAGTCATGACAGCATAATTTTCTAGGGAAATATGGTTTAAAATAATTTTAAAATATTCTAAGAAATCGAGCACTGATTTTTAAATTCCATTAGTAAGAATGCATAAAAACAGATGGTTTTCCCTCATATGTAGTTTTTCTGTAAGCAGAGCGCACAATTGAGTCCATCTAGTTTGGGGTGAGGTCCCAGGATCACCAAAAAGGGGAGCATTAATGAAGTGATAAGCCAAATTATGCCAAGGGGGGAATTCTGCCAGGGAAGCATGGTGGCTTATACCTACAATCACAGAAGTCAGGATGTTGAGGAAGGAGTGATGTAAATTCTAGCCATCCTGGGATGCATAGTAAATTCCAGAAGTCAAGATCCTTGGCCACCCTAACTAACAAAGAAGAAATACTAATAATAAGAGAATTGGGTGTTTATACTTTAATCAAAAATTAACTCAGAATTCACTTGAGTTATACATATGTATACAAATATAGCTACACACACACACACACACACACACACACACATTTCCCTGCCTTGATTAGTGGAATCTGTGTTTGTAGATAGATGGATAGACAGAAAGATAGATATTTATGGATGAAAAGATGGATGGATGGATGGATGGATGGATGGATGGATGGATGGAGGATGGATGGATGGATGGGAGGAAGAGGGAGCCTGCATTAGCTCATGATGAAAAATTTCAACAGTGCCCATGGGTTGGTAAAAGTCAAAAGGATAGCTTTTGTTTCAAGAATGACTATTTATTTAGTTATTATTCTTGTGTGTGCTACAATGAAGGATGGAACTCAGGCATCACACATGCTATAAAGTACTATTCCACTGATCTATATCACTAGTCCTTATTTTACATTTATGAACATTTATTTTTGAGAGGGTGGGTATCACTATGTCACTCTTAAACTTACTGTGGAACCTAGAAAAAAGTTGAACTTTTAATCACCCTGCTTCAACTTCCCAAATAACTTAGATTATGGACTATGCCACCAGTTACAGCTCTGTGTCACATTTTGAAGGACCACTTTCTCCAGGTGAACTTATCAATACAGTGCTGGCACTGACTACAGAGGTCTATTATTGAGAAGTCCTTAAAAAGAATCACTGACCTTCTTTCTACCTGTGAGTTTCAGCCTCCTGCAACACAATGTCAACTTGCCCAAGAAGACTCCAGTTATCCTGACACCTAGGAGACCTCAGACCCAAAAGAACACAGGTGGTAATGAAGACGACAGAAACACAGACTTGCCTGAAGGTGCAAAGGGGTTCCCTGGGGTAGCCACCTTGAGCCTCACTATCACCTAGGGCTGCCTGCTCTTCTGTGAACTCTCACAACTACATCACCATGCTTAGATGGAATATGGAGCACTCTGCACTCTCTGAGAAACGTATGTGGAGAGGCTAACTCTATAACACAAACCTCACTGGTTTCCCTGCCCTGCCACAAACCAGCCTGCAGCCTCTCGCTGTGACCTCATCCTCCACATTTACTTTTTCTCACATATGACCTGAAAGACTGCCCAGTTGCTATGACCCCCTCTCACCCTTGGCAGAATATTCACTGCCTCTTACACTCAGTCTCAAAACTGATGCCCTGGTAATGTGTCCAGAAGACATCCGCTGTATCTAGCTTAATGCTGGTCCCCTTACTTCCAGATTTCTGAGTTCTAGCCTTCACCTTGGTCCCTGTCCATCACCTATACCTGGCCTTGAGTATTTCTGCAGTTGAGAATTAGAGATGAAGTCTATAATAGCATACCAGCCCTCCAACCTGAGGCTCATACTTCCGGTGATGAGATACCAGGCAAGACCAGAAGGCCAAGGGCAAGACTAGACAGAAAGCGATGCAAGAGAAACAGGAGCAGCAGATTTTCGCTCTTGCCCTGGATGCTTCACATTCCACCTTCTCTGCTGTTATATTAGAAACCTTGGGAGGGACGGGAATGCATTAGCATATGCTCGGGGTGAGAAGTTCTCAAATGATTGACACCAGCACACACTTTACATTTACCTTTTATCCCCAGCATTAACACATCCAGATAAGAATAGATTTTCCTCTGAGAGTTTTACCTTGATGGCATATGCTCATCATTAAATCTCTAAAGGTAGCCTGTGCCAAAAGCTTCATTCAATAGAATAAATGTTTTAGTTTGCATTTGTCTCTTTCTTTAAAGATCTGCTTTTCCATACAATTATCAAAATTTGTTGGACAAAAGCAATAATCCATTTTTTATTGACTAGTGAGGCCCAAATGAACTTAGAAAGACACTGGAAAGCCAATAGTTGAGCCTTGAAAATACCCTCCTGGGAGGTGGTTTATTCCTCTATGAAGGCAGCTAGTTCACTGCTGTAGGACTTTCTTGTTCTCTTCAGCTCCAGGGAGCAGTGGCCCTAAAGACTTCCAGCCACGAGACAATGTGCCTTAAGAAAACAGAGCTGAGCCTGACTACTGGTTTAGACAGACCAAACCTAGCACCAGGGACTGGGATTCGTCTCTGTCTCCCAGCTAGTGAAGCATATGTTCATTCCTTACTTGGCTCCTCTGGACCTCAGCCTTGTCTGGAATCTTGTCACCTTCTTTCTATCCTGTATGGACTGAACAGGCTGCTTCATATCTGTCGCTCTCTATTCCAAACAACTAGAATCTTTGTATGCTTGTCGCTCTAACCTTACTTCTTCCTCTCTTCTTCCTACCTTCTGTCTCTTCTCTTCTCTTCTCTTCTCTTCTCTTCTCTTCTCTTCTCTTCTCTTCTCTTCTCTTCTCTTCTCTCTGTCTCTGTCTGTCTCCATCTGTCACTTTTTTCTCTGTTTCTGTCTTGCTTTCTCTCTATCTTTGTCTTTCTGTATGTCTCTTTCTATCGATATCTCTGTTCTCCTTTTTTTATTTTTATCCCACCTTCTATCTCTTTGTCTACATCTCTGTGTGTCTCTGTCTCTCTGTGTCACTGTCTCTCTGTCTATCTTTGTCTATCTCTATCTCTCTGTCTCTCTCCTCCCACCTCCTGTCAGTCCCTTTCTGTGTCTCTCTTTCTGTACTCTGTCTTCTCCTTCATTTCTCTCTTATATACATAAGCACATACACACCTGCATGAATAACTGCCTGCCTTCCCCCAATATACACACCTCTCTCAGACACTGGCTAGTTTGAGGATTCAAGGATCCAGACTAACACTCAGAATGCACTGTCACCTGTAACCGCACTGCCTGGATACCCCTCTCCCTGTGTACCATGAACTTGCCTGGACTTTCTAGAAACCAATTTAAGCTCAGATGCTACTTTGTCACTGTGCACCCTCAGAAACAGAGACAGTGACTCACTCCTCGGCTGTACCTGAAGCCAGCCTGTTTACATGGCTTTGACACAGTCTCTCCTGAAAAGCTCTGTGGACAAAGCCCCTGGATTCGCAGCTCCATGCTTCCTTGCACTGCATCCCTTCCAATGGGACAGAAGAGAAACAGTTTTAGCATTTTGCACACATCAAAGCAAAGCACAGGAGAATCCTCCAAGTGACTCCAGGCCACCACGGGTAATATACAACCTCAAACCTGAGTTAGAAAAGGAAATCGCTCCAAGCTATTTCTGTTTTTATTCAGGGCCACTTGGGTAATCAGTCAATAGAAATGAGAAGCATTCCCTCTAGCAAAGGCCTCAGACCACCAACTTCCAGTAAGTATTTATGGGTGAAATAAAAGCCTGCAGGGAAGCAGGCAACCACTTCACATGCAGACTCAGTTTAAGTCAGTTTATGTCTTCTGCCTTGTCAGCATCCACAGTTTCTAGAACATAGAAATCAGCATAATTATTGGCACTAACTTAGATTCATGTCTAATGGCGAGTTGGAGATAAATAGCTAAAGAGGAGCTCTGTTCTATTTTGTTTTTCTAATTAGGAAGCCAAACTGTGTCAGTTCATGTGGAAGCTTTTCAAGCCAAGATTAATATATATTAATATAAAATATACATATAATATATAATATTTTTTTTGGTGGTCAGGACATAGCTTAGCCTGATATACTCAAGAACAATAATGCCAAAAATTGTGTAGCAAGTTCTCTGGTGGAAATCAGAAAAGTCTTCTTTTTACCTGCTAGCTATTTGTTTCTTTGTTGAAACAAGACACAAGCGGGGTATACCTTTAGAGCCCTTTCTGCTACCAGCAGTTGCAATCTAAGGTCACACGGTTCAAATAAGGCTACAAAAGACAGAAGCAGAACAGATTTTTGTTGATTTAACCCTGGTTTTGACATCAGAGGCAGGTGTGTGAGGATTTCCAGCATCTCTGTTAAGCGAGAGGTGGCAGTTACTTCTTGTCCCAGTCCTGAGAAGCTATGGATGAATATGTCATTTAGATTGAGATGTATTAAAGAGGGTCAAATGTGCAGATTCTAACCTGAAGGGCTACTCTGCTCAGGAGGTTCTGCTTGCCCTTTAAAACTACAAACAAACCTCTCACATTGATATATGCATGGATGCAGCTATGAGCATAATAGCATTTAGTATGTTTCATAAATGAACCCCATAGCACCGTTGCCAGAACAGATTCCGTGACAGCTGGGTAAGGGACAGAGTCCAGACAAAAACTGCAATAAGCCAACTGGAACCACACAACTCTTCTCTCGGGGTCCAAACTCAGATTGGGCTCTCAGTGAACAATCCGCTTTGTATACCACTATAAGCAAGCATGGCTATGATGTCAACTCCTGATTTTCAAGGTTTATTTGATATCAGTTTCCTGTGTCATATTTGATAGCAATTGTCCAAGACAGACAATGGGGCTCTGGATAGTTCCATACACCCTGAGGGTATGGCAATGTGGATGAGATCAGAGTCAGCACTGGGAAGATAGATACGTGATGTGACCAGATAGGACAACTGGTGATCATATCAACAAAACGGATTTCTTTTTTTCAGCAGAACACTAAAGGTGAATAGTTCACCAAGTGGACATGTGTGGATTTACGCAGATCAACAACCATTGCCAAAGACAATGAAAACGCTTGGTTGCAAGATTTGTCTTAGTCTTTCACTTTTTAAAATGTGTATTAAACTCAACCTAAATATTTAATAATCAACTTTGAGGTCTTCATCAATTCTTCCACCTTTTGGAAATGAGAGCATGCCTTACATTTATATCATTGCTGTAGCTTTCTTTCTCGCAATGCATTAAAACAACCATGTTGCTGAAATAAGTCTCCCATACCTACACATCCACACGTGTAAATGGAGCAATTCAATGGTGTTATATACCATGAAATTTACCTATCTAATCTACGCAAGTCAGTGGATTGTAGTATATTCATGGTACTTACAACCACTGCCATAATAAAGTTTTGAACATAGTTACTATCAAATAAAAGGAAAAGGGGGAATAAAGCAAATGAGCTTGGAAAGTTTTTCTTTCCTCTCATAACTTCTTCATTCCATTCTCTGGCAATCAGAAATCCTGGGTCATGGGTCACCTGTTGGGAATGTTTCACAGAAGTGACGTTTTCCTCTGTTGGTTTCTTATCCTAGTATCTCATGTCATACAACCAATCAGATCTTCACTCATTTGCTTTCCTGAATAACATCCCATTGTATGGTCAGATGATATTTGGTTGATCCATGTTGTCAGGTAAAGGGCATTTTTTCTGTATTTTTGTGTACTTGAGTGAGTGAGAGTGTGTGAGCAGGTTATGTGCAGTGCTTGCTCAGGGGGAGAGAGAGAGGGGAGAGAGAGAGAGAGAGAGAGAGAGAGAGAGAGAGAGAGAGAGAGAGAGAGAGAGAGATTGACTTTCCTATTGAACCTACAGCTTGCCATTTTGGCTATACCAACTGGCCAGCAAACTCATTGTCCGTCTCCACCCCTTAACTCTGAGGTTCCAGACATTTACTTCCCTGACCAGAATATCTGAGCTCTAGGCTCCAAATTCAGGTCCTCAAGTTCCCAAGCTTACAAGGAAGGCTCACTGCCTATGAGCTCAGTTTCTATCTTTTGACTCTCCTAAATTCGGGACAAGTCTAACTGTAGATACAAGTATTCAGTTCTTGTTAGTGGAGAGAAATTATGGTGTTGTATGGTAGTTGCATTGGACACTTCAAGGAGGTTTACAGCTTCATCTCAAAGTGGCTACACTATTTTACATTCTCACGAGTCACATATAAGGATGCAATTTCTCCAGATCTTTGCCAACACTTATTATTTTGTCATTTTGATTATAGTTGTTCCATATGAAAAGCAGTATCTCATTGTGATCTGTCAACTTTTTGGAATTTACTGAAAATATGACCACAAGATACTAACAGTAGTCATTATTGTGCAAGTTCATAGGCTTGGTGATATTGTCAAGAACTGTCATCTACATAATTGGGAAAGTGGAAGAGCCCAAAAAAGAGACAGAGAGATGAGAAATTAGCTGAAAATCACAGAAGTTGGATACAGACTCTTGGGCACTCATTGTACTGCTATCTGGTTTTCACTGCTTGACATTTTTCTACTTAACAAAGTCTACTTTTAAATTTACTGCAGCCTTTTATTAAAAATATTTAATATCCTTCTGTGTCATTCCCATGGATAAGTGGGCTCACTTAGAATGACTGTGATTTAATGTTCCTCTGCAAAGCACCTATTTTTTTATATTTCCAGTGAGTTTAACATTTTTTAAGGAAAAAAAGAACGGGTGAGAAAGATAATTAGTTTATCTTTCTTATCCTTTTTTTCTGTGGTCGCTTAGCCTAATTGTTGATTTCAAACCTCAGAAAAAATGAATCATTCCTAGTGCTGCCCACAGATGATCACGGGTTTGAAGTTTCTAGCTGGGACCACAGTTAGAAATGTGCTGTGTATTGCAGCCAGCTGTGGTGTGCACGCTCATCTTAGACCACAGTTAGACATGTGCTGTGTATTGCAGCCAGCTGTGGTGTGCACGCTCATCTGAGACCACAGTTAGAAATGTGCTGTGTATTGCAGCCAGCTGTGGTGTGCACGCTCATCTGAGACCACAGATAGAAATGTGCTGTGTGTTGCAGGCAGCTGTGGTGTGTATGCTCATCTTAGACCACAGTTAGAAATGTGCTGTGTGTTGCAGCAGCTGTGGTGTGCATGCTCATCTGAGACCACAGTTAGAAATGTGCTGTGTGTTGCAGCCAGCTGTGGTGTG
>JAQHUG010000018.1:2006547-2028138 GCA_028555095.1 Dicrostonyx torquatus | reverse complement strand
AGACCACAGTTAGAAATGTGCTGTGTGTTGCAGCCAGCTGTGGCGTGCACGCTCATCTTGCTCTGCTTCTCTGTGTTTTCTGCTCTCCGACCCTCTTAGTTCCTTCATTCTGATCACAATGTACTTAGCTGACTTAATGAAGAATGATTTATGGTTCAAAAAGCAATGCTAAAGCCATTATCTTAGACAAAGAAGTAAGAACTTAAGTTTTTTTTTGAAATCTGATAGTTGTTTCTTTAATCATCTAAAATAATTAATTTTAATAAACATGATATTTAAAAAATCTTTATAAATCAAACCAATTTCTTTGTTTTTTATTTCAGACACCTCCCTTATTCCATGAACTTTGATGTCTCCTTTCATCTAGAGTGGTTTTGCTTCATTGGAATTTTGGTGTAATTTATTTTCATTAGTGTTATCTGTCATCATACAAAGAATCCACATATGTATACACGTGAATGTTATGTGTAACGTTTAGAGCAACTAGTACTAGGTCTCATAGACATACTATGGTTTAAGCTTATCCACTGAGATGCTTAAACAGCCACAGTTCATCCCATGTACAATATTATAATGCAAGACTTTGGTGATAGTAGTTTTCATGGTGTGGTTTATTCCAGCAAACACGATGAATAAGCTTGAGATAGGATGAACAAATACTAGGCAAAAATCATTTTCACAGGAAATGGTTCTTATTGATACAGGTTTTACAATTGCTATTTCCCTTCCAAAGGCTGCTTATGAACTGACAATAAGTACATTTATATGAAAATGCCCCTCAACAAGACACATTTATGTGCAAATGGTGAAGGAACAGGAAAACAGCCTCTGTTTGAGTTCAGGAAGTTGCTTTCACAATGCTGAACACTTCTTTTTCTGTGAGTGTTAAATGAACCTGTTTCAAACTTACTTTTGCCATTTCACTATGCTGATGGTGAATAGTGTCAATGTGGCAGGCTCTATAATCACCTACGAAACAAGACGCTGGACACAGCTGTGAGCAAGCCATTAGCTTCCGGACAGGACATGATGGCGAGGGATGAACCAGCTTGGCTTAACCTAAATGGGATGATCAACCTTATTACAGGCAGTACCATCCCACAGACTGGAGTCCCAGACTGAATAAAATAGAGAAAATGAGCTTTGCCCAGCATTCATGCCTCTCTGGTTCCTGTCTGTGTATTCATCTGATCAGCTGCCTTAATTGCTGTGACTTCAAAGAGCTTTAAGCTGTCATCCAGCATTGATACTTCCAACCTTAGTCTGCTTCTTGTTAGGTATTTTGTCACAGCACCGAGTAGAGTAATGTGTCCACCACTGTTTCAATATTTGTTTGTCATTAACAAAATCATAGAGAAAATCTGATTGAATTCTAGGATTGCTTGCAACTATTTCTGTAATGTTTGTAAGTACCGTATTTAGGTCCAGTGGTTTCCTTGCAAACAAATACCTTGCAGCTCTAACTCTCAGTACCCTAGAGTGTGATGCTTGGAAAGACATGTGGTATGCCCTCAGTTAAAACCAAGGTGTTTGACTGGCCCCTGATCTGTTGTGACTCAGTTTTGAAACTGAGATGGGTACAGAGCAAGAACAGTGGGTAAAAGCATGGTCAGCATGGTCAGGGAGATGTTTGCACAAACCATGAATCGTTCCACCACCACCACAAGCAGTCAATTCTGACCAGATTGTGATCGCAGTGAAACTGCGTTCCCAAAGTCCAGCGTCCAGCTCCACAGACAAGATGTTTCTCTAGTTTCTAATCCACATGCTGTACATTTTTATGAAAGGCCTTGAAAACTAATAGGGTATCCACGTAAAAGAGGTTAGGTTACTACTCTGATGTATTTGTCTTTCTATGAGCATTGCATTGTTTACAAAATGATTGTAAAGAAAATTAAATCAATTGATGGCTAATTAAATTAGTTAATACATAACACTAGCTCTGTCTTTTTCTCTGAAGCACGTATATGAAATTTAATTTATTTTGAACATAAGTATTTTCATATCTAGAGAGATACGTTGGGATTTATCAACTATCCCAACAATTCAAAAGCTTTTAGGAAAAACTTACATTCTGACTTTCAAATTCTGTATCTTCATTTTCATTTTTTGTCTGTGGGACTGAGAACATCCTTCCTTGCAGTTCCCTGGGAACATCTAGCCATAAAATTCCCATGTGATGTTCTCTCAGCTATATTCTATAAAATGGATAATATAGATCTTAACTTATTTCTCAATGCAAACACTGACTTATAGAATTTTGAAAAAAACATTTTTATAAGAATACAGTTGCATATATTTGCTTTCACTGAATACGTGAATCTGTTTCTTGTTGCTAGAAGCATTCTGAGAAATGTAAAATTCCTTTTCTTTGTTGATGACTTGCCAGGTTTATGGAGAGAGAGGATGGCAATATCCCTAGTTTTTGTCCTCAGTGCTCAAACATTTGTTCCCTGTGCCGAGATGAGTTCTTTCTTTATACCTACACACATGACTCTCAAAAGCTACTTTATGGCATCTGTCAAAGTGAAATAATATTGATCACAGGAACACCCCGAGGATGTTCTAGAACTCTGCCTTGTCCTAAAGCCATTGAAGTTAGAGGTTTAATCTATAGCAAAGATGTCCATAATTTACATGTACTTACATTAAAACTCTTAATGTTAGTAAAATCTGTCTTTTTTCCCTTGAAAGAGATGATTATATATGCCTGTCACATGAAGAAGAGACATGTAAAATGACCTGGATGGAAAAGTCTCTTCATCAGAATGTGCTACTTGTCATAACACCGAGGTATATAAATGACATTTAGAGATAAGAGTGAACATGGAGTGTAGAACTTGAAAGATTTTTATAAAATTGTGAGCCGTCTCTAGCTGACTCCCATAGTGCAGATGTGTTATAGTGGCAGTGAGATTTTTCAAAGACCACTGAACCTAACGGATCCACTCATTCGTTCTAGAAATTAGAAAACCTTACTAGAACTATATTCTGTGCTATGGGAGATACAAAGATTTTCAGATGGAAAAGAAGTCACAGTCAGTCCAGGAGATAAGAACCGGTACATTTAAATAAGATGATTTAAGACAGGCCCTACACATGTGTCAAGGGATTATGACTTGCAAGTGCTGACCCTAGCTCAGAATGAAAATAGAAATGAAGGATTAAAGTGCCCTGGTCAAAAACTCTGGTAAACATATATAAGATAATTACACAGTTCAATTAGTGTAAGAACCATATGGTATTAACTCATTGAGACACAATACTTTCACAAATCAGATCTCAGCTGCAGGCCAATGTGAGTCAAAAGAACTTCTTCATCAGGAAATAGGTTTCAATGAGTTGACTGGATGACCTCTGAAAGACAGGTGAAGAAGAATAAATCAATTTGATTCTTAAAATTTTTCATGATTACCATTAGGTGAATTCTCAAGACTATCAACTGAAACAAAATTGATTAGAATTTTTGCGGGAACCCAAGCAATGTCAATAATGGTGCTTTTGTAAAGCACAGTACCTTCAAGAAATTAAAATCCTTGCTGAGAAAATGCTGGATTTGGACATTTGTAAGACTGAGTCCTCAGCTAAGAGGGATGGTTTATGACCTGTGGCAACTCTGTCAAGTTAGCTGCTTTTATCTGCATCACTGAGAATTATCTATTGATTTAGGCTCTTCTGATGTATTGAATGTTGAAATGTTTTAGAAAGCATAATACCCCACAGATTCTTGTAACATGAGGGGCCTGCTCGTTGGGGTTACTGTCCTGCCCAATACCACGCAGCCGGCAAGCCTCAAAGAAAATCACACAGAGAGTCTACATTAGGTTATTAACTGATTGGCCCTTTATCTCAGGCTTCTTACTAACTCCCATAAGTTATATTAACACATTGTTCCCATCCAAGCCAGGCACATGGCCAGTACCTTTTCTCAGCTGGGACAAGGACACATGCTGTTTCCTTGGAGATCTGTGCAGGAATGCCAAGGGAAGCTTCCTGCTTCCCAGACTTTCTCCTTGCCCTGCCTCTACTTCCTGTCTGGTTGACCCACCCACACTTCCTACCTGGCCAATCGGCATTTATTTAAAACATGATTGACTGAAGAGACAAGTCTACTGCACCAGATTCTAAGGATATGTAAGGTATCAGAAATTAAAAGCTTATGTCTGGTATAAAGTACAAGAGATATAGAAAATATTAGATATAAGTAATAGTTACAAATATTTTCTTCCTAGAGAAACATGGATAAAGAGAGGAATCAAGCTTGCAAATGACTTACTCCAGATCCTCTTCAGGAGAATGGCTATGGCATGGGTGGCTTTGGATCGTGTTTTCCTTCATGGAACAAATTGTTGCAGCATTAATGGCATACATTTAAGCATAGAATGTCTGGTGAACCTACACATCTGACTTTCTCCATTCTTGGCTCAGTGGTCCCTTTCAGGAGCAGTTGGTGTCATTTACAGGTCATTAGACTATCAGAAGCACAATGTCATTCCCACACAAAGTAAGAGGAAACACATTTTCAGAAGCAGTCAGAAGTGATTTTTCTGCCGACCAGGTCACTCCTTACAAATAGCGTTTCTATTTGCTTTCTGTGCCTTTATGGTCAAAACCAAGTCTGCCTTTCTCCCCAGGAGTCACTGGAGACTGAGGGCACATTGCATCAGTGTGGTCTCCCTTCTAGTAGGCAGCTGAAACATTTGCTTTGAAACTGATGCCAAACTTAAGAGCCCCTATCTTTCATTGGCATGTTCTTAGTTTAACATTAGTATAAAAGACAAATATAAAACACTCTTCTCATTCTGAATATCCAAAGTTGCCCAAACTTTAAGCCTGTAGAAGCTGCCTGCATACACTATATTGGAATTCCCAAGTGAGTGTCCTCTTTCAAATCTCCCTGCGCTCCCTGTTTCCCCCATATGAAATACCAAGGGCTCTCCCCAACTTTCTCCACAAGACACGTGCAGCACTTTCTCCAGCCCACTGAAGAAGGACAATTAAAAGAAATCCCACACTAGCTCAGAATTGAGAAATAGATGCTTATTTATTTAGGGGTACTGATCTCTGCTTGAACTGAGATCAGAAACCTGAAAACCACAACCAGAACAGTGAGGCTGGAAAACAGAGCAGACACATGCTCTACTTCTGCCTATATAGTATAAGAGGCCACGCCCCAGTGGGCGGGTAACCACTGGCTGTAAGACTTCCTACAGCAGGCCACTGTCATACTCCATCATTACTTGACCATGTTATTTCACCTCATGAGACTGTCACCCATCCCCCATCCCCAATCTGGAACGCTAGTTTCTCCAAAGCAATTCAGAAAAGCATTACTCATCCTACCCCATCTCAGTCAAATGTCCCTTCTGCAAAACGCTCTCAGGGCCTCTAGGGATTCTTTGTTCTCAAACTCATAGCATTGTGTTTGTTCTCAAATTTCTCAAACTTCAGATAGCCTTATAATTATCCATTGTGTGCTCGACTGCCCTCCCACACATACACTCCAGGAACAAGGTGCACATCTTGATTGGTTCCTTATTCTTAAGGGTTCATGTAGTGCCTTGCACAGCTTGGCATTCAATAAGTAGTTGCTCTAAGTCTGCTATCAGGACACCCAAGGATTTTCACAGAGTTCTACCCTGTCCTAAAGCCACTGAGATTAGAGGAAGAAGGGGAATTATTCACTGTTCCTAGCTCTACTCACAGCCAAATTTTTATTTCCTTTAAAGAATCAACATTATCAACCTCCTTGCTTTAATCCTCTATCTTCTGCAGTTGCAAAAACCAATTTCATAATAATTTGCAACATCATCTCTGCTTTCAAAATCTTTGGGCAGATTCAAGTTTGACTTTTAAAAACTCACTGCTTTGAGTGAAAGGTTGGTTTTTTTTTTCATTTTTCTAGCATAAAGTTCAGCTGACGTTAGTTTGGATTCTAGGTGATGTGAGAGAAACTCTGCAGTTTACCTGGTCCTTTAGGGATCACTCCTTATCCTATGAATAGATGTGAAAAAAAAATTCTCCTACGGCAACCAGAGCAGGAAAGAAGGGGAAGGTGGTGGTGACCTAAGTTGTCCTGGTTGGTTAATTCATCTGTGTGTTTAACAAACATCTGACAAACTGAATGCCTAGTGTCATGCAATGTTCTAGAAGTAGAAGAAGTGGCAATTAATTATAGATACAGCCCTTGACTTCTCTAAGACCCTCAAGATAAGAGAATCATTTACATAGCAACAGTTATAAAACTACTTAATAAATGATATATAAGTACTCAAAAGGGATGAGGTGGGCTGCCAATAAGTTGAACTAAGAATATTACTGTTGGATTTTTGTAAGGAACATTGAATTCATTCTGAAAGTCTAGTTATCCAGTGAGGGTTTCAAAACAGAAGAATATTATCATTTAAACAAAAATCACACTATTGAAGCAGAAATGGTGGCTCTGTGATTAAGAGTACTTGCTGCCCTTGCAGAGAACCTGGATTTGCTTCCCACCATTCATACCATGTGGCTCACAGTAGACTGTATGTCCAGTTTCCTCTTCCCAACATTGTTTATTGATTTTTTAATCTCTCAAAAAAGCTTTATAAATATGGTAAATTTCAGGAGCTTTCTAAGTTGTGCTTGTTTCCTGAGTTTTATAAGTTCCACTTACTTCCAATGTCTTAAAAGCCACTTCCTCCCTCCAGAAGTGTTTCAATTCAGAGGAAGACGCCATATAATACCCTTCCTCTAGAGGAAACATGGAAGCAAAATTGATAATTTAACTATGTTGCTCACTGATTTGATTTGAAGATAAAGATCCCATATGTAATGAAGGTAACAGTTATTGAGGATCAGTTTGATTGATAGGATGTTAAAAGAAATCACTATGCAATCAGATTGATAAAGAATAAGTCACTTCATGGCTTGGTTGATATCAAGAGTGTCCCTTATATCCCATGACTTGAGTTCCTCACCTGTTGTAATGAAGGCGCGAGCCCATTGTTTCATCCTGCCCAGCTCCCGGCCACAGGCTAGCTTACACCTAAAATGACCACATGGAAATTGTATTAATTAAATACTGCCTGGCCTATTAGTTCTAGCTTCTTATTGGCTAACTCTTACATCTTGATTCAACCCATTTCTAACAGTCTGTAAGTCACCACGAGGTAGTGGTCTTACCAGGAAAGATTCAGCATGTTTGACTCTCTCAACTCCATGGCGGCTACCTGTCTCTTTCTTCTTCCCAGCAAACTGTTCTCTTTCCCGGTCTATCTAAGTCCTGCCATATCAAAAAGCCAAGGCAGTCTCCTTATTCCACCAATGAAAGCAATACAAATGAAGAAGGACCTCTTACACCAATCACCTGAAAATTGTGGGGCCAGCATAGAACTTACTATGAAAAATTTACAGGATTAAAGATTCCTAAGGACTGTGTGTTTTCCTCTAAACAGAAGAAATATCCAGGGGATATAGATCACTGATATTTTCTTCAGTCATTTTCATTTGGTTTTACTATTTGAATTTGAATTATTCTAGCTAGGGTGTGGGAGTTGTATATGATCTATGCATGGGGAAACTGGGATATGAAAGCCAATACAAGAAGGAGCTCAGTCACTGAGTGGACAGAATAGAAATATCTATATATAAATGTTGTCTTCAAAAACTGACAAGGTCAATGACATGACTTGAAAACTTACTGACAGCCTTTCTTATCAAGGGTCTCAATAACATAGAAGCTCTGAAGCCGGGTACCATGCCAACAGAGGCCACTCAAATAGTCCAAGGATGGCCTTGGTTGTGACTACCCACTAAGCATCCTGTGAGAAGGCAATTGCTCACATCTTTTTTTCTGGACAGTTAATGGTGAAAGCAGCAGTCTACTTGAAAAGCCTAGACATGGTTTTGGAAGTAAGCTGTGTGATGAGGGAACAGCTTGACTTAGTAGAATCTGGGTTAATGAAAATCAGACCCTTCTGCCATGCTGATCATCAGCTGCCTGCATTAAGATTAAATTGTGTATATTGCTGACTGTCCTACATTTTCACATCAAAAAGAGCAGAGAGATGACATTTGCGGTAATTTGGCTATGGGCTATAGCAACCTAATTAGAAATGTTCAGTTCTCCAAGTTCACAAAAATTATATTATAGCAATTGCTCTTAAAATTTCATCCCCAAAATGCAATGGGCATATCTGAAAATTGGCAGGTAATGCATGTCCTGAGAATAAGTTCTTTATCAAAGCCAGACTATGGAAATTGTACATTCCCAAGGCAAAGAGGATGGTTTCAGCCACACTGCCCTGTCAAGAGCTACATGGCTTTTGGTCATATGGACTCCTGTTCAGGATTCTTTCTTGTCTATTCAACTCCCCTTTTATCCCTTCTATGTTCTTATCTCCCTCTTCCTCTATGTTCTTATGGAGCTTAGTGTGCTGGAGAATAAACCAGAATGCTTAAGAAGCTAAGAATCTTTGGGTAAAACTCATTCAATCTTTCCACATGTTACACCACTCTAAGCGTAATCTTCCCACTATAGTTTATTGCTTTAGGTTATCTATCAAGAAAGACTATTATGAATTTGATTGGCATACCTCCAACAGTGTCCTGCATGGTATCCTTTTCTTTTACGGGATAGATCCACAGTTACGATGAGCTGACTTTACTTCTATGTTAATGGTTCTCTGATGATGTGCCAAAGGAAATGTACAAAATTTCTAAAACACACTAGTATCCAAGCCCCATATCAGATAAATCAAATTAGTATTTCTACGTGGAGTCGAGACATCTGTAGGCTTTGAAACATCCCAAATAGTAAAATATAAAGTTAATTTTGAGGCCCAGAAAACTGAGTCTGTCTGGGCTGTCTGGCTTCAGTATGCAACAAGAAATCCAGAGGACTGGAATACGGGTACCTGTGTTCACAGGGACAGCATACTCTGAAATTTCTGATGTAAAAATTCTGATTTGGGATGTTGGGGACACAGAATCTACTGTGCTGTGAAATTGCTTCTCATGTAGGTAGCCGATGAGCCACATTTTAAAAACTGCTTGCACTAATTTTAACAAGTCAAGAGGGATCTAAGGAGCTTGGAAATCATTAAGGCTCCACACTGTTGTACACCCTAGTCACTTAATCTAGGCACAGCAACTGCACCTTCATATGTATAAACCTCATGATACCTCCTTACCATGAGTAACTGGTCCTTATCCTCATGTCTGTACTGTACTTAGTGATGCAGTATTTAATAGAATCTCTGTGGAGATTACTTATTTCAAGGACCTCAAAGATCAGTCTATCTCTGAATTCTACCTATAGATAGAATTGATGATATGACTTAGGTGAATCTCAATTCATAGACAGAAGATCAAATGACTCAACTTTGGGTCAATATTATTATGGCCCTGTTGTTGTAATTCAGTTAAGATACCTCCCTGAAATGTAAATCTCTACCCATACATTATAACACCTATGTAGGGAATAAAGCCCTCAGGATATCTTATCATTGAACAAAAGTCCTGCGCCCCTGTCCCAGGCTTGGATTTGAGAACTGATGAACCAGCAATGGGTGTCATTACCACAATCTTTCCTATATTAGGCATTGTTTCAGTGAGGTTGGGCATAAAGATAACCAGTACTGTGATCCCAGGACGTCAGAGGTAGAAGTAAAAAGGTTGAAAATCAAGGTTATCCTCAAGAGTTCAAGGCTAGTCCAGGCACTGCTGGACCTTCCTATATCAATGTGCGTATGGGCAGCACCAGTTGGACTCATTGGCTAATAAAAAGATCACAAAAAAAGACAAAGTGATTTGAAATTTGGAGGATTCGGAGTTTCAGATAGGAGAAAGTAGAGAGTAGATATGATCTAGGTAGATTGCATGTATGCATGAAATTACCAAAGAACAAAAAACTTAAAGAATTAAAATGAATTTGTTAATAAATTGACTTGCATACTAGTGTTGCAACAGTAAGGTACAAAAAATTCCCAACAGCTGAAAAAGCCGGAGATTTGTCTTTTTGTTCAAATCCACAGGCTGAATGACAGTATGCTTCAGCGACACCTCTAATTCCAAGAAGAGCAAAAATAATTACTGACAGAGAAGAAAATAGACTCAGAGGAATTTTGCTCCAACCTAGCATTACATCATCTGTGCTTAGCCTTCATTAGTCAAAGCAAGTTGTATGGCCAAACCTGGTAATGAGGCAATGACTCTCCTCTCACGGAGAGCTTCCCACAATTCACACAGCAGTAGACAGGAATAGATAATCATTCCACAGGTAAATGAGGAGCAACATACCAGCTTCTACTACGATGAAGCAGGCCTTCTTCTAAACTCTTGTCACTGTAGAGTCCCTGCTTAGGAAATTACTCTCATCCTTCATGTCAGTGCCTGTGGCGCTAATCACATCCCATGTCTAAACCTTTTACATTCTTCCTTTGGTTCTATACTCAGCCAACTGCAGCTTGCTCTATCTCTATAGGGGTATCACTTTCTGGTTTCTATGTCCTTTCAGTGTGTCTCCTCACTGAAATCCTGCCCATCACTGGCCATATTCTTACCTAGAGGTAACTGCCTTTAAGCAAACTCCATCCTATATCTTTTACAGTCTGCCAGGACCACCCCAATGAATGAGCAACTTGGACTGGAGAACCAAGCTGAAGTTTTCTTCCATTTTGTTCTCCATTTCACCCTATGTCTTGCTGGACAGGATACGGCTAAGCTTTGCTGCAGAGATACACTTGGCTTCCCTGCCCTAAACACGTGGTGGCCTTCTTTGCTTGGCAACTGCTAAAGATGGGTGGTGGAAGCTTTAGTCTATGATCAGTGATTCAGTGAATCATCCTGGCCTAGCCAGATGGCCTAGTTGAGGAGGCTGTGCATTACAAGAAGAGCAAGAAGCTTGTTTGGATCTTGAAGTCACGGAAACTGAGGCAGGCAACTCCTTTAGTCTGAATTTCTGGACAGACGTGTCCCAATTCTTAAGAATGCCTGACTGTAGCTAGACCCTGGTTGCCCTCAACCATCAGGGGCAAACAGCCCTAGCTGACGATGTGTATCTCTCCTCTCTGCTAGTGTAGATGATGTATTACATTGCCCTATTGGACCACAAAAATCTAAGTATTTATTCTCTTCCTGTAGAGAAAACATATATCAATCACTGCCCCAAAATACAGCAGCCCCTTTAAAAGGTAAACTTTAAAAATGCTTCAGAAAATAGTCCCAACGTCTCCCTGTACTTCAGTATTCCACCTGGTGCAATCGTTATGAAACAAATGTGGAACAGATTCGATACCAGGCAGCTGCTTTCTTTTTCAGTTTCTGCATGTCCCAGGAGAGTAGCTTCAGGCCTGCGGAGTCTGCCTCTTTGTTTCTCTAAGTACTGATCAAGACACAGACCTAGAAAATGAAGCGGTGAGGAACACGGAGGCTTTATTTGTAGTTATTAGCATTTGCCAAAAGCCCTTTTTTCTGGATTTGTTTAGAACCAACAGCGGAACGACCCAGAAAAGTGAATCATCACAATTACCCATCCCCAGGTGCTCCTGCTTTCTGCCACTTGCTGGTTCCTTGTTCATCAGCACCACAGCTTGACCCTGTGTGCCAGTTCTTCTAACTTCCTTCCACTTGTGCTTGGGCGACAGGACACTGAGTGTAGTTCAACTCCTATATGTCATAACTTGAGAATGTGTATGTAGGGACCCATAGCAGAGTGGGGAGAAGATGAGATTCATTGCTACTTTGTTATTTCATGATGACTCACTTGTTTAACTGTTTGTTTGTTTTTGTCTTATTGAGTATAAAAGTCTCTCTGTCATAGACCTCTAAAAGTATGAGCTTCCCCTAACCTTACCATGCTTAGATTAAAACTTCTCAGATGAATCAAGTCACTCAAAGATCAATAGGTCAGAAAAGACATTTACAAAAATACAAGAAGATTGGGTACAGATAATGTGCCGTAACCACTCAGAGCTAATTGTACCTGTGCTAGGTCCTGAAGAACACACTATCTGGACTGGAATTAAGGAAACAGAACTGGTAGAATGAATTTAATTTCATGACAAAGGGCATGGAATATGAGCTTTAGGATCCAAAGATCATCCCACTTGTAGACATGAAAACCAGAGACCTGAAATTAGAAAGGCTAAGTCAAGACACATGGCATGGCTCAGTGAATGAGATAACTGGCAATGGCTAACCTCAATCCTGAGGATTCACGAGCTGGAAGGAGAGAACTAACCTTCAGCAAGTTGTCCCTCACCTCCACAGGTACACTGTGGCAGGAGTACATACATTCATGTGGACAATGAATAAATGAATGAATCGAAAAGACTATTTTACATTGCTGTCTAATAGTTAGAATTGAAAAGTACTGATTACTTTTGCATATTTACAAGTATTTTCCAACTCCAAGATCTGGCTTGAAATGTCATTAGCTATTTACAGCCTAGTTGCTAGACTGACAGTCTTCTCATTATGTCATCCAGAGAGGTCAGGGCAGAGAGAGCAAGCAGCTTGCTTTCTTCTCATGAGAGAATTAACCCTATTTACAAGGACTCTGATCCCAGAACCTAACCAGTCCCCAAAGGATCATCTCCTGGAAGTCAGTCTAGCAGATTTTCTTTTAGGCCACAAACCAGCTCTCAAATCATGACATGGAGAGAATATTAGTTATGAATGCTTGGCCCTAAGTGTGTTTCATCAGCTCTTATAACTTAAACAGAGCTGTTTCTCTTCATCTTTATTTTTGCCTCAGGTCTTTTTACTTTGCCCCATTTTCACTGTTTGCTTTGTCTGTCTGTCTGGCAACTGACTGGATGGCCCCAGGCATTTCCCTCTCTTTCTCCATCATTTTCTTCTCCCTTCTTTCTTCTTCTGTTCTCCTCCTATGTATTCTCTCTCCTTGATAGACCTGCCTATCCCTCCCCTGCCTCACTATTGACTGTTCAGCTTTGTATTAGACCAATCAGGTGCCTTAGGCAGGCAAAGTGAAACAGCAACACAACTTTACATAGTTAAACAAATGCAGTGTAAAAAAAATGTAACACATCATTGTTTAAGCATATATTCAGCATACATCAGTGTAATGCAACTTTACATAGCTAAAGTAATATTCCACAAGTCATAGACAGATGGATGGATGGATAGATAGATAGATAGATAGATAGATAGATAGATAGATAGATAGATAGATAGATGAACTTTCTAATGTCAGATGTTCTTCATCTTTAGCTAAGCTAGTGTTTTATTCCTTGTGATTCACATGAACAATGCCTTGAAGTCCTTCTCTATTTATCAACAACTTATCCATACACCAAAAGTTTCATAAATCAAGCAATCCATTCATCAATGAAGTTTGTTATTCATTGGTACTTGCAAAGTTGAGTGATCTTAGTAAACTTGAGTGGATAAAAGGCCTATGATAGATATTACGAGACAAGTCAGAGTGGGGGAAACATGAGCTTACCCCAGATGCAGGATCTAGTCTGACTAACACAAAAATCTCCATCTCCCTTCAGAAGAGAATTGACCTTCCTGGAATTCCTCAGTAATTCTTTCTAAAATTACTGAGAGCTAAAGGCAGCAGAAATCAATAGGTCATTGTCTTCTCCCTGCCCCAGAGGCCATTGAACATCAGAGTCTACCTGAAAATTCAGATAATAGCACTGCCTTGATTGACAAAATAAGCTATCAATTGGCATATTAATGTGAGAGAAGAGGGGAGCCCATGAGCCTCCAAATACTTCAATATTTACGTTTCAGCATTATTTGTTTAAACAAACCTCAAGAGGGGCTTAATTATTATGGGACTGGAGAGATGGCTCAACAGATAAGAGGACCTGACCATGGATGATGGATGGCTCACAATAACTGACTCTTACTCCGATCTGATACTCTTCTGGCCTACAAAGGTGCTCTCTCTCTCTCTCTCTCTCTCTCTCTCTCTCTCTCTCTCTCTCTCTCTCTCTCTCACACACACACACACACACATACATGCACACATACACACAGGCATGCACACATATACATGCATGTACACGCACACACACACAAAGTCATTTTTAAATGAACACTTCCTCTTTCTTACCAACAGTTTTAGAGTGTGGTTTGATTTACATTTTCCATGTGTTCACAGTGTTTCTGTGTCTCCAGCTTTATGGATGAAAGACATCGCACTGCCTGAGCTCAAAGAGAAAATTCAAGTCAATAAATATTCCTAAGCATCTGTTGCAGACTTTGAATCTGTTATGTCTTGGACTTTCAAAGTTAAAGAGCCAAATGTCTTACTTTCAAGTTATAACATTTTTCAATGGAGAACGTGCATGGTTTAATATCAAAAGACTTACCATGGAAAATATTCTACTGACTGTCTCTGCCACAGACTGACTTTATTATGTAAGGTACCTTTCCTTTCTGAGGCCCAGTTTTCTCAAGGAATTAAAGAAATATAGATAATTATATATTTTTAATTGCCATTTGGTATAATGATAATGTTCATGTATATGTGTGTGTATTATGAAAACATATTTATCTTATATGCCAATTTGATAGATCTTCTATTATAAAAGCAAGATAAAAATTAACTATTATTTTTCATTTCACTATTGGAAATATTGTGGTGACAACAGATATAATTTTTGTTTTATATTATTACTCAGAATGATGATGTTTCAAAGAAAGATATAAATAAATTATGCAATTTTCAATTTTCATAAAGAGAGTTATTTTAAGATTAACCAAAAAAATTGTACATCATCTTCCTGTAAGTTTAATACAATGAACTCCTACAAGGTGAAAGAGCTTACAGTTTCTGACATCTTTCAAACCTATCTTCACAACGGCAAATAGGAAACTTCAACCCTTTTTCTGGGGATATAGGTACACAGCGGAAAGGTTAAAAATCAACTATACTTATTATAACACCTGAATTATATGTGCTAATTGCTTTTTACTTGAGACCCAAGGAATCAGGGTTCTTGGATGACAGTGGTAAGGGGTGGAGTAGCCCACAAGCCAGAGTTCTGTGTCTCTCTCTAGCTCCTCCCAAAGGGTAAACTCTTTCTTTCCTGAACAATATTTTAGATTCCTTTTTTACCTATATTCAAACTCCCAAATATACATGCCTAAGAAAAGGACTGTTTTTATTGAGGCACAGAGTGTCTGTCATGATACCCTAATTTCCCTACCAAAAAGGGAAGACAGTAAACCTAACATTACTATTATCTGTTTTTTAAAGAAACAAAATCATACCCTTTTCCAACTAAGTCTTCCCCCATGCTTTGAGTCTTCCCAAACCAAAGAGTCACCATTTAGTGCTTCCATTTTCCTAAGCACAGTCAAATTCAAAATCTGACTCCAAGCTTTTCAAGTGCCAAGGCATATGAGAGACAATATTGGAATTGATGCAGGAAACCCAACTGAGCAGTGCTTGTCACACAAAATATAGTATTATTAATCACTGTATATTAGATATGGGGAAAAACATGAATACCGATATGTTCAAAATGATTTTTTTTTGTCATGAGAACTGACATCAAAGCCTAGTTGTAATAAATAAATAAATAAAATCCTGCATTATTAACTCAATTTGGAATTTTGAGAGATTAATGTCCCAATGTGTGGATTTGATTCCTCTGTGGCTTTCTGTGCCCAGAAAGGTACAGATCAAATCACTAATCACTAGCCATAAAAATGAATAAAAGACTAATACAGTTTTATTAGAAAATTTTTCTTCTAGAGAGCCAGGAGAACATACAATATCCTCTTCATCCACTGAGTGAGGAAATTTACAGGAGTCCACCCCAGTGCATGAAATATAATAGCTTAATATGTTGTAGATGAAGCACAAGGCAAGAATATGAACATAAATGAGATAAATCTGCAGGGCGAAAGCTAGACAAATGACAATTCCAAGTATCAACTTGATATTCACATGTTCATGGGTAAATGATCTAATTTCCCTGAGTTCCCTCCTCTTCATTTATAAAAATAGAAGGCTGACTTTCCTTTACTATCTCATAAAGCTATTACACAAATTGTTTAAGTAAATAAAATAAATACAAATAAGTTCAACCATTTAATTGACACCCTTTTCATCTTTGCCAAAATAAGATTCACTGTGATTCTCGGCATGATATGGCATAGCTGAACTCCCAGCACTTGAGAGGTTGAGGCAGGAGGATGATGAGTTTTAGACGAGCCTCTGTGTGATACAATGAGACCATGTGATTAACAAATAAGAAAAACAAATGTTTTAGAACTAACTTAATGTCCTTTCTGTTTTTGAACATGTAACAGGGTCTCTTCTATTCTCTTGGGCACATTCAAATCATCCAGGCAAACACATATCCTATATCCTATAGGGCTGTTTCCTTTCTGTCCTGTTCTTCTTTTCAGTCAGAAATGAACCTGGGTACAAGACTGAATGAGCATATGACCTAACTGGACCCTATGAATGTGACTGCCAGTGGGGACTGACTGAGAAGCCAATGATAATGGCACTGGGACCTAGCTCTTCTGCATGTATTGGCTTTTTGGGAACTTATTCTATATGGATGCACATCTTCCTAGACCAAGATGGAAGGGGGAGGGCCTTGGGCTTCCCATAGGGCAGGGTATCCTGCCCCATCTTAAGGAAGCAGGGGGAGGGTGGTGGGGTAGTGGGGGAGCGGGAGGACCGGGAACAAGGGGAGTAAATGTAAATTTTTCTTTTAACAATATAAAAAAAAACAAAGAAATGAACCTGGGTTTCAAATTTACATCCATAAGAAGGTGCTTGGGAAGTGAGAAAGTGAGACTAAAGGCCTTCTGTGTCCAACTTTAGATCAGTCTAAGTGGATTGGGCAGTTCGTTCAGGATATTATAAAACAATGAAGCATTTGCCTAATCAAAGAACTTTTCAAAGTAGAACACTCTGAATCATATGAGTCATTTCACAGTTGGGGGACACCTTTGAATTTTATTTTCTACCATCACCAATCAATCAGAAAAAAAAAAGGAACTATCATGAGTTGGGACTTAAATAGAAAAAAAAAAAAAACCATCCACTTTAGAAGAAAACGTCCGTGGCTTAGGGAGGAGGCTCATTTATTCAAGGTTTGGGTGCTCAAAGTGTCCACCAACTTGAGAGCATTTAAGAGGAAAACGCAACTGAGTAATTTGCCAGGAGAGTGTGTAAATGGGGCATTGTGACTACTGCCTTTAAGAGATGATAATGAGACCTCATTACAGTAGAACTGCTTCATCCTTTTTCTTAAGGTAGTTTTAAAGGTGCCATATGTCTCCCCTGAGTGCACTTAGCAATACCCCATTCAATCTGAAAAGTAACAAATTACCCAGAGACTAGAGAGCTGATAGGACCTATCAAAGCTCACACGGCAGCTCGGCAGAAGCATCAAACTAGGCAGTCATTAATATCCTCATCCTGAGATTATCTTTCTGCATCATGTTTTCATTAGAAAAATGCATTTTTGTGTGAGCTGTACTCATTGTAATCATGAACTGGAATGAGCCAAAAGCTCAGCATCTTTGCATTCATTGAGCCATGCCTTGCATACATTGTAAAACCTAAAGAGATGCTTCACTGCAGGTCTTGGGCAGCCAGCATTTGTTATGACTGTGCTCTACCACTGATCAGCCATGAGAATAAATGCAAATTAGAAAGTCTACCATCTCAAGCTCTTATATCCATTTACTTACATTTGATATTGGAAATGTAACTAAAAGCAAGAAATCTTCAATTTTGTGTGAGTTTGCTGAATCAATGACACTCTGCCAAAGTCCTTGAAAATCTATCATAACTGGGTAAACACAAGCTATATGGGACCTTAACCATCCTTGTAGATCCAAGTTAGTGTTCTGCTCAGTCATCTAAGGGCTTCAAATCCTCAGGGGCCAGCCACAGTGAAATAAGAACATCTGTGGCTACTTTCCATAGAAAGTTCTTCAAAATATGAGCCCTATTAAGTGCTGTTACTATCAAGTGGACCAGACTTCTCACATCTAAGGACATGGGTGAGGGCAAATGGATGGATGGACAAGATGAGTGATTACTAAGGATGGTTACTGCTGTTGTTTGGCCCTTACTTTTGTTTGGTGGTGGGATTTATGAACAGAATATTTAGAAAATGTATGTCTACCAGTTATGCGCTGTGTCCACCTTCATTGGTTCTTTTTATTTCTGGTTGTTATGTGACAAAGAAGTATGTACATACTTATAATCGTTCCTATCACTACATCTGTCCCAGTTGTAAACATTCTAGCTAACTTGACATTTTAGACAATGTCTGTGGTTTTGTTCAGAGCTAAGACATAATGTCTATTTTAGCATTAAAAATATTGAAGACTCTCTAAAGCCTCCTATATTATCATTAATAAGCCTTAACAATGTCTATTCCAAATTATTGCTATGGTTCCCAGGAGGTAAGAAAGTTAACTATCTTCTGATACTTATTGTGGAGGCCTAAGTAATTCACTGACATGAATATTCATAACATAAAGAAAACCAACCATGAGGAAAAGCCTAGGATATTCAGATTTAATGGTTTTTAGTTAGATTATATACCTCTGGGTGAAACCTATATTCTTAGCTACGTTTTATGGGCCTGTTGTTGCCATCTTAGCTCATGATGAATCAAATGTATGTTAAAGAGATTGGATGAAATTGTTTCTGGTACCACTTGAATACTTTCAGAAGCCTGTGGTTAAAGTCTTCCTTTAGAATCCTTACATCTAGCCATATGTGTTGAGTACTGACATAGACTTTTGTGAAGGTAGAAAATAACAGTGAGTTACTGGAAATCTAGTGAAGATGGAATGACTGCACATTCCTGGTAACACACAATAGGGGTTGAAAGTCCTGGACTCCCACCCTGAGGGTTTGGACTGCACCTCCAGGAAAACTTATGTCTTCTTCAAAGTCCAATGCCCATATTTATCAACTAACAAGCTGAATTATATTGACTATGTATTCCTTGCTATCACTAATATAGTTTCTAGATCAACATTCCAAGAGTTGTGCATCTCACTTACCTACAAGTTTATTACACATTTTGCTTTCTGGAATTTAAGAATTATTCGATGCACAGGTATCTTATTTCCTGCATTTATTTCTTTCTCCTATGTGCGATTCAGTAAAATTTTCTTGAGTGTATTTTGTATGCAAGGTATAAATCCTCCAGCTACAATGAAGGAATGATAAGGCACATGTTCCCTGTCCCCAGGACTCATAACCATAAATAGAAACTTCAAATGTGTTACATGTTCCAAAGTGGACACATGCATGAACACCACTTGGAAGAATAAGAAGAAAATAGTCTATAGAAAAGATGGCTCCAAGGGAATAAATATAGTCATCCAGATATATAAGAAATAAGAGTTTGGGCAAAGCCACAAGGCATTGAAGAACATAAAGGTCTCATTAAAATTGAAGAGAAAGGTGCACGGTAGGCAGGGTGGAAAGGCTGGCCAAATACCGAGCTGAAGAAATGAGAAAGACACCTGGACAATCAATTTTGCTGTGGGTTGCCGTGCAATGGCAACTCTGTGTAGTGGTATGGCAAAGCATGCTACATTTCATATCACAAGATCACCTTGCTTGTGAAAGTAAAGGCAAAGATGGAAAAGAAGAGAGACAAGAGAAAGAAAGACAGTGAGCAAGTAAGCAAGATTTGGTGAAATTAAAAACTGTTTAAATACCATGGGAGAAATGAAGCTATGGAGTGATTTGTGAGATGTGAAAGCAAAAGGATGGATAAGACAGACACAAGGACACTAAAGGATGGGCATTACAGTTAAACTCTGGGTCAGAAATTCAGCCCCAAATCACCTTACAAATGAAAGCAAATATAACTGAGCACACGATAAGCTCATAGACATACACAGCTACACTTTGCATCTTTCCCTGTAGACCTTCTAGCAACATTTTAATGATTGGGGAAAAAAAGCAACATGATAGAAAAATCCTTCAGTGAACAACAACATCCCCAAGCCCCACTAGAGATCATGTGTAATAGAATGTTACAAATGGAGGATTACAAGAGAAAGATATAAACGACCCCAAATCCAGGGGAAATCACCAAATTCACTCCATATTATCCTCAACTTTAATAAGAAACTTAATATGTTCAGGGATTCCCATCAGCTTTGGGTATGGCCACTACTGATCAATAAGCATTTCTGACTAGAGGAAAGGGGCTGAAAGGAGCCGCAGAGTAGCATGTTGATGCTAAGTCTGCTGAGTAATGACACAGTGTGGTAGGTAATGAAGATCTGACGGGAAAAACAGCACAGCAAGCCTGCCTTTGGCTCAGCATCTCCATCTGCATGCCTCCCCTCCAGATCCATTAACACCTCTGATTCTAACAACTGGGCTTTGGGCTTCATGTCATCTCAAAGGAAGAAAAAAAACAGAAAGCTGTTTATTTTTCCCTGTGTTTATGATTCTAAATAAAACTCAATGCTTTGGTTTTGGAAATGAAAGTTTTGTCCTGGGCAGCTTTCACAGAGCAAAAAGGTGACCTTATAGATAAACAAGGCTGAGTGGGCTGTCTCTGAGGGAACAAGAGAGGCGGTGGTTTTATCATCTGTACTCGTGAGCCCAAGGACAGTAGATGAAAACATCATGGAGGGATGCTGTTATGAGGATATCTGCATACAGGCAAATTATGGCTAAACTAACTCTAAAAACTCCTTATAAATCCAAAAAAAATTATGCCCATTGTTTCTTTTGCTTTCCTTTTCCACTTCTTTTATTTTCCCTTTCTGTTTTAAAATACATTTTCACTATTTCCATAAAAATAGTTTAGTATAACTTAGGATATATTTATGACACAAATATAATAATGAAAGGCAGAGTGAACATAGGGGAATACACTCACACTCAGGGCAATGTTTATTATTTTTGTTGCCAACTGCACACAAACTAGTGTCCTCTAGCAAGAGATGACCTCAAATGAAGAATTTTCTCCCTCACACTAGCTCATGCTTGTCTGTGGATCATTGTTTTGATTAGTAATTGAGGAAGAAGGGTCCTGCTGACTGTGGACAGTTCCATCACTTAGAAGTGGTGGCTTCTAAGCTTTAAATATGTGTATTTTTTTTGTAACAAGAGGGGCCTGCTCGTTGGGGTTTCTGTCCTGCCCAGTACCCCACAGCCAGCAAGCCCCAAAGAAAATCACACAGAGAGTCTGCATTAGCTTATAAACTGATTGGCCTATTATCTCAGGCTTCTTACTAGCTCTTATAACTTATATTAACCCATCTATGTTAGCCACATGGCTTGGTACCTTTTCTCAGCTGGGCAGCTTACATGTTGCCTCCTTGGTGGTCTGCGCAGGAATGCCAAGGGAGTTTCCTGCTTCCACGAATTCTCCTATTCTCACCTCTACTTCCTGTCTGGTTTTCCCGCCTATACTACCTGCCTGGCCAATCAATATTTATTTAAAACATGATTGACAGAATACAGACAATTCTCCTGCACCATATTTTATTTAGAATACCCACAAAAGTTTGATAAATAGGACAGACCAGGTGTTGTAAAAGGCGGGAGAGGTGTGGGTTGTATGTTCCCAGCACCTGGCTCCCAGCCCCCAGCCAGCCTGCTCAGCT
>JAQHUG010000018.1:1972121-1988229 GCA_028555095.1 Dicrostonyx torquatus | reverse complement strand
GCATTCTCATGCACACCTACATACACTGGCTAACCAGTAGAATTAGTCTTTGTTATCTTGATAAATACTTCAAAGGCATTCACAGTGAAGGAAATAGATTGCAATAGAAATTTTCAAGTAAGAGATAACAAAATTGGCCTCTAGATTGATAACTAAGTGGGAGGTGCAGTTGAAGAAAGGTAAAGCTTCCACTAATTACCAAGGGATTAAAGAGATGTTACCCAGATAAGAAAAAATGATATTGTAGAAGAGGTGGCAAACAAATGAATGTGAGAGCCAGAGGAAGGGGTAGAGTGTGGTAGAACATTGAATTCCAGGCTAATATGGCCATTGCACACCTGAACTCCCTGAAGCTTTGATGACCTGCAAGAGGTCTACTGGGATAATCAACAGTTTGTCATGGAAGGAGGAGAATTCACGATACTACAATGTTCTGTGAGGATGTAAATGAAGTTAATGATTGCTGGGGGAGAGAGATACATTTTCTTCAGTGCTATAGCTACTGCTATGCTCAGGGAATGCTGACCAGTGGAAGGTAACACTGAAAGAAGCACAAAGGATGCATCGCAGAGGTGATGGGAAGTTTTCCCTGTAGGAATATGAATGTTTTTATTTGCAATTTAATTGACCGTTTTGCATAGGAATCAAACATGGTAGTGGTGGGACTATATGTTTGGCTAATATTATTACATGGAACTAGAATTCAGGGATAGAAAATATTTTGACATTTCAACAATAACAGATAAATTTCTAAGTACAAATATTAGGAGATGTTATCTGGATGTTCTTCTTGCTTCAAAGGCACCCAAAATGAAACTGATGGTGATGTAAGACCCCGATTTAATATTTACATTACACTTCAAATTTTCATCATTATTGTTTAAATTGAAGTGTGAACACCTGAAAGAAGTTCAGCTTTCCATCAGAGCTTTCCTTTAGATGTATTCTCTAGGGAAACAAGTTAAAGAACAAATTCAAAACCCCTTGTTACAAATGTATGGTCATTGAAAATTATTTTTTATCTGGACTCAAAAGATGCCAAACTGAGGCTTATTACATTGTCCCAAATTGGCCAAGCATTTGAGAAGGGCAAAGCTACAAACAGTCAATGGAAGTGAGAGCCCAAACATCTGGTGGAGTGTTGAGGGGAAGGACACACCACAGAAGGTTAGCAGTCAGAAATCTCAGTGCTCCAAACTACAATGACACGGGTCAGTGTGCAAATGAAGAATATTCTAGGATCAAAGAAGCCACTATTTCAAGTTGCTAACTTGGAAGTGTTGTAGTAAATGGGAGCTTGGAGACAGAAAGGAAACCAATACTGAAGGAGAAGTAAGGGGTTACGGCTTGGGCAGAAACCCAACGTACTTACTAGAGATACCCAGAGTAAGGGCAAATCCCACATTTTATATTATTCTTCTCTTTGGGGCAGAGTTTTGAATTGGCAGGATGAGGTTGCAGTGTCACTTAATTTTTTAAGAACCTCAAGCTGCCACTGAGCATTAATGTGGCTGCAATCAGCTCTGCGTAGAAATTGGGGCAGGCTACAGACTCCTACAGCTGAGCTGATTTCTCATCTTTTAACCGTATATGGATTATTTACATATGAAAATTAAGATCCTTTTATCACATGAGAGATATTGGAAGTAACATCCTAGCCTCAGTAACATACTCAGGTCCCAGATTATGTTTTTTTTTTTTTTTTTTAATAGTGACTCAATAAAAAGAGCCAAAGTTCCATGGTGAAATGACTGATTTTTGGCAAGGCAATGAAATGTGAAATAAGCTTGGAATATCTCAAAAGTATCTGATAGTAGAGATAATGGAAGTGTTTGGAAGGGAGAGGAGGAGGAGAAGGAAGAAGAACTGAAGAAACGAAGGGAGAGGAAGAAGAAAGGGAGGAAGGCAAAGAGCATAAAGTATAAAAAATAAAGATATACTCAGAGTCACAAATCAATCAGCCGAGCATGAGCTTTTGACACCTTCCCTCTGTGCTCCTTGTCCCACCAATCCCAAACCTGGTCAAATCAAAAGAACCATGTGACAACTCGATATTTAGTAATTTCTAAGACTCTGCACCCCGCCACGCAGAGCTGGCAAAGCAACAAGATCAAAGGAAGTTTGAAAAACTGTAACAACTAAGAAGATTTTACTGAGACATTATTAAAATCCACTTTGATATCTTGAATGAGATCCTGCAGGGAAAATCAGATCGTGTGGAAAACCTAAGATGATCAAAATAAAGTGTGAACACGAGTCAATAGAAATGCACCAATGTTGGCTCATTAACTGTGAGTAAATTATCTCACAAACAAAAAGTGTTAATAATTGGGGAGGGAAGATACATTTGGAGTTTTTTCCTACAAACTCAAATTATTCTCAAACTGTTTAATAGTAAACAGAAAGGAAATTTTTCTTAATTAATACAAATGCCCGTGTGTACTGTGCTTTCTCTTTACCTCAATTTCTGTCTCTTATAGATAGACATGTGGCACAAGAATATAACTTGTTGTTAACATCTTTCCAACTTATCTTTGCAAGGTGTATAATTCTCCCAGCAATTAAAATTCATGTGAAGCACATTACACTGTTAATGTAGAGAATGCGACTATGAGGTAATAGAGAAAATGGAAAGAGGAAGACAATTTAAGAAAAAGCAAAACAAACAAACAAACAAGGCATAGTGAAGGGAGTGATGTTCCAGGCAGCTTAATGAATGAGACAGAAAGGAAATTTGCACATTCTCTATCTATTTAACTTCCACCCTATACCCCATAACTCTCATCTTCCACCAGATGCAGTTCCTAAACCTTCCCACAAAATGCTTAAGAAAAAGCAACTGATAGTGGAGACGTCATCAAGTCCTCTTCATCAGCACCAGATGCTCCATCAGCCTCCTGCACAAAGGAACACAGGTGGATCATTTGCCCCAACCACGAACATTCTGTACATGTAAAGAGTCTTGCGCTTACTCTGATTCCTGTCATCACTGTTAGCATGGAGGGGACTCTGGTCAGAAGAAAAGTATAGTGGAAAATCTACATTAACATCAAGACTTGAATTTCCAGATTCATACAGATATGACCCAACAACAAGAAAAGCATAATATTCCAGAAATGTAAATTATGCAAAGACAAATTATGACTCAAAAGATTGAAGGGGAAGCTAAGAAAATGGAAAACACTACAATGTTAGACATTAATATCTTGAAATATTTAACCTGGTATTGAGTTGATTAAAAATATTTTAGTAGGTCATAAACATAGCAATAGCAAAGAGCTCTTGACAGTAAGAGTATGATTTCAAAATCAGTACATTACCTCTCAATTCATAGCAACCCAAACACTGAGAAAAACAAACACTGCCATTTAGAAAGCAAATATCAGAGAGAGACAGAGACAGAGACAGAAGGAATCCTATATTTATTACTCTTTGTTGTCACAATGAAATATCGTTACTAAAGTGAATCATGAAAGAAATAGTTTATTTTTGCTTCAGGTGTTTGAGGAAGAGTCTATATAGTGAGGAAGCATGGCAGCAGGGGCTGTAGGAGGAAGCTGGGATATTATGTCTTAAACCAAAAGTTAGAGGCAGAGAGTGCACATAGGAGTGACTCAATGTTGTTGAACCCCAGTAATGTGTTTCTTCCAGAAAAACTACATCACCTCTCTAAACAGTGCCACCAACTGATGATGCAGTGTCCAAATATCCCTGTAGGGATATTTTCATTCAAACCACCACAAGTTCCAAGGGGGTGGAAGGGCTAGACATTACTGACAGACTTGGGGGAAGTCACTGTCTATACAGCAGAATACTGAAAGAATAAAATAGATTAAATGCTTTTGTTCTTGCTACCTTTCTGTTGCTGTGATAAATAGCATGGCCAACAGTAATCTGTTTTGACATCACCTAGGGACACAGAGGCAGGAACTTGAATGAGAAACCATGGAAAAATGCAGCTTAATAGCATGCTCCCTCTTTTTGCTTAACCACCTGGGCTTTTACATAGCCCAGGCCCAACTGCCTAGGGATGGCACTACCAAGAGTTGGGCCCTGTTTCATCATTGAGCGATTAGGAAAATGCCTCATAGAGCAGAATGATCTGAGCAGTTCTTCAGTTGAAGGTCTTTCTTCCCAGGTGTTCTAGGTTTGTGTCAAATTGACAGTGGATGCTGGCTATGGAAGTGGTGAAGCCAATTCTTAAAGGCAAGGCAGAGCTGAGAAAACAAAACTTGTCCTCACTTTGAGATAAAATCTCACACACATGTCTGTGGTGATAGTCCTGATTTCTAAGAACTAAGAGGAAAATATTTTATTATCTCAACAAATAAACATGCTTTAATTTTAAAATAAGCATATTTAAATCAAAGTAAGTAAATTCAACAATTAATATGAGAAATGGTAGAGATGTTAGGAGGTAAAGCATGGACATTAGAGATGACACAGTAAAGATTATTCCTTCAAGAGTCCTTGATAATCCTAGAAGGTTATTAGACTAAAATACCTAGTACCAGAAGTGGGCTACCTTCTATGTAGTTGATGGTTAGGGAGGTAACAAAATCCCTGAAAACAGTGCAAAGTCTTACCATTCCTCTTGGCTGCCCCCTAGAAGGACGTAAGACCCTATATGGAAGACACCACACCCTTCAGTCATGTTGCATCAAGTTTTAATAAAAAAAAAAATAAAATAATCAAGGGGAGACTGTCTGAGAGTTCAAACAATTACAAAGAAGTACTGTTAGCCAGCATTTAAAACAGTAGAAGAATACAACCTAGATAAAAAAGAATTTTACTTATATCAGGGATTATTTTATGAAATGTCATAACCATAAAATAAAAATTTGATTAATTCATATACGCTGCTAGAAGAACATAAGGCTGAATTTGCATGTAAAAAATAAGCGAGGAAGAAATCAAAAGCTAGAAAAACTTGAAAATATTTGAAGTATTATTCATCTAACAAGATCCAATATCTAGAACATATATGACTTTTACAAAACTCAACAATAAAAGCTCCAACAATCAAATTTTAAAATGGTCAAAAATTCTCAGAAGAAGACATGTAAATGGCAATAAGCACATGAAAAACTGGAGACTGTCACTGATTAACCAGGAAATACATAGACTGTCTCATTCCAGGTAGAACACTCAAAATCAAAAAAGGCAAAATACAGCAAATTCTGTGTAAATGTCAAAAACAGAGACCTTTAAACCCTTGGTGAGAATGTATATAAATTACTTCAATCGTTATGGAAACTCATTTTTAAATCTCTAAAAATGAACCTGGAGGTTTGGTTCAAGGTTACAGTGAGTACTTAGCATATGCAAAGCCCCGTGTCTAATCTTAAGCACCACGTGAGTTAAAAAGGGTGCGTCGCTAATGATACAGTAACACCACTGGAAACACAAACCCAGAAGAAATTCGATCGGCAAGTTGAGAAGATGCTTGCACTGGTGTGTGCATTGCAGATTTATTCACAATACACAACATACAGAGTCAACCAAGGTGTCTATTGAAAGATGGATAGCAAAATGTGACAATGGGCTATCAAAGGAAAAATACAGACATCTGAGACATCAGGAAACTGAAGAACATTCTGTCTAGCAGCACAGATGAGGACCAAAGGGCAACCTTGTGTGTTTTCACTCACTTGTAGAAACTAATCGATCTCAGAAGAGAGAAGGAGAATAGCCACTAGGGTCTAGAATCTGATAAGATACAAAAGGGGTAGATGGGCAGAAAACGATTAGACAAAGTTGAACCAAACAAGTGGAATTCACTCAGGGGCTCCACAGGTCACAATAGTGTGTATTTCAAAATAACTAGTAGAATCTAAGGTTTCCCAACAGAGATGCTTGCTGCTTGAGATGAAAATGATAGTTATCCTGATTTCATCATTGCATTGGATAAATGCATGGAATTATATATAAACACTGCCTCGATATGAACACGGAATTTTGAGAACTGTGAGTACTGTGTCCTAATCTAAAGCATCTTAAACTGTGTTATTATCGGTGTCTTGACTCCACTGAGATTTGAATGCAGATGATGAGCGATGCCCTTGATACTGTCACCTGTGAAGATATGAGCAAAGCAGCCTTGGGCAAAGGAGTTGAACTGTCATGACGTCATCTCACTACAGGTTGTAGCCAGTCGCACAAGTACCTAGATGCTCCAGCTCTATGAGGAGAAACCAGACATCTGCTTCACTCCATATTCACCAGTCATTGGTGTGGTCTGCATTCATGGGAGGTGGGTAATACTGGACTACCGAGCTGATTTCAGGCAGGAGCACAGTCCAGCTATGCTTTCACCAGCCAGTGCTGCAGACAGCTGGGAAGAGAATGCCTCCAACATGAGACCTGAGTCAGGAGGTGCCCACTCAATGGCCCGTCTACTAATTAAGTCAAACTGAAGCACAGTCTTACAGTAAATTTACTCTGTCATTGCAACATTCACATCTCTATAAATCAGGGTTTCAATTAATACCCACCAGCCCTGCTTATGCACTTGCTCTTTTTACTCAGTTGGTTTCCCTCGCTTGCCACCAAAGAACATTTTGTCTGTCCTCTGACCTCTGAGCCTCACTCTCCTGCCTTCTTTAGCTTTTGATTTTCTCACCTCCTTTATAAAACACTCTGTCATTTTATTCAAATTACAGAATGCAGTCTCTGTGGATAAGAGCATGGGGTGAATCTAAAAAGACCTTATAAACATATGTCTGCATTAATTTAAGAGGAAGGGGACCTGGATGGACTTGAATGTTTTAAAGCATGCTAGCAACTGCATTTCTTTTCACAGTTCTCTCTCTGGGGAAGAAAATCTCTGGTACCAATGTCCCCTGTAAGAGTAAGCTCATGAAATCACTCTTGATAGAAGATCATCAAGAAAGTAATATTACATCAAAAACTAATTGATATTATCAACAAACCTCAGTAAATAAAAGTCACTTCAAGAAAGAGAGTATCTTAAGGATAAGTATTAAGGCACAGTGTGTGGGGATATGTGTCTGCGAAAGTGTGTGCTGCGGGAAGAGCAAAAATGCTCTTATATCAAAGAACATGCATCCTGAGGCCATCTTGAGTCTGAGAGGCTGAGTTATCCAGAAACAAAGTTTTCAGGTTATAAGGAAGGGACATGACAATCCCTTTACCCTCTATTGTTTTGCAATTGTTCCTAGAGACTGTTGTCTGTGTTAAATCGTTCTTCTTAGCTGTTTACATGTTGTTTTGGCTTATTTATCCTGCGATTTGGCAGCTAATTTTCTATAAATGTAGAATACATCTTAGTTTAAGAGGGCAGATGGGTTTTTCAGAGCTTTTAAAAAATTAGTCTCCCAGATTCATGCTGTTTTAGAGTGGGAGCTGTGGTTTCAGAGCATAGACCCAGTCCAGTTTTTAACATTACTTTTACTTCTCATCTCTGTGGTTACTGCTAAACTTCCCAGGTGTCTGGCTTGGTATTTTGGCAGCATTGTAGGAATTTTATTCTTGCTAACACCTATTCAGAGAAGGTGTGTGCTATGTAATTATCATACGTTGACAATCTTCCGTGAAAGAAAAGCCACTAACGTTATAGAAAATCTAATATTTACTAATGTGTGAGGTGAAGAACAGAGATGTCCCAGGTGGAAACCTGGTTCCTCCATGTAACATTTTTTATAGTTGCTTTGTCTTTGGTCCATCAAATTAAGAGAATTGTTACTTCAGTAATCATGCAGGAGTCACATGATCTCTATTTATGCTCTTACAAATACAGAAGACCTAATAGTTTATTGGCAACCAAATCTGTTGGTTAATAATGTAGAAGTCCATAATGTATATAAAATTTGTGATTTATATAGGGCCTGTTACAAGTTAATGGTAGCACCAATATATATTAAAACTTACAATTAGTATAAAACAACCTATGTTACAGCATCTATTAACCAAGGATTTAATGAAAATTATGTTGATGTGATAATAATACCAGCAGTAGCCAAGTATCTTCTGCCCATTCTGCATTTCTCTTCCTAGAATGTAAAAATTCTGGAGGTTCTCTGCACTGTTTATTGTCCTTTTACTGTATCACATGGGCATATTCTGAAACTCCAATTCATGAATGATTCATTCATATATTCGTTAGAAAAGGGTGTATTCCATATATTTTATGTACTACAGAATGGGAAAGATTTGCAAGACAGGGTAAATAAATGAGAATTAGGTCTCTACCCTGATGGTCCTATGAGCTACAAGACAGGAGAGACCATGCTTAGGTCTTGAGCAGGCTTATTCTGTTGGTGCAGCCTCTGAACTACATTGGAATTTAATGGAGATAGAATTCCAATCAGTGAAATCAGATATAAGGGTATTTTTACATTGTGAGCACAACCACACAAGTGTGCAAACAGACTATTATTGGACAATGCAGGCAAAAGGATTCTTTTCTTTTTTTGTGACAGGGTTCTTCTGTGTAACAGCCCTGGCTGTCCTAGAACTTGCACTGTAGACCAGGCTGGCCTTGAACTCACAGATATCCATCTGGCTCTGCCTCCGGAATGCTGGGATTAAAGACAGGTGTCAATTGCACCACGCTAAAGGGGAAACTTTAATTCCACTTAAGCAGAAAGGATTAGACTTAGGTAGCCATTTTACTGTCATTTTTGGCATATTAAGGATCGAACCAGTGGCCTCATGATATAAATCAAGTGTTCTACCACTGAGAGACATCTGTCACTCTGGTTTTTAGTTAAGACAAGATCATCTTATGACACTCAGGAGGACTGAACTTTCTAATTCTTGTGACCAATGCCATCCACATTCTGAACTGTTTGAATTTTGACATAACAATGCCAGTCACAGAGTCCATACATTTGCATTGGATAAATAAGTGAATAATGGACCAAGCATTCTAAGAAAAGAATGCTGCAAACAAAAGAATTCACAAGGGGATACACAGGCTCTGTTTGAACAGATGAATAATTTTGCTTTGTTAAGCACCCTTCATTATACTCAATGAACACCAATTGGCACAGGAAGGCCAAGGCACTAAGGAAAATATGTTTAAAGATAAACACATCCTGTCTTAATCAAACAGATTCGCAGAAGTGTCCTTCATAACTGGAGGTTACATAAATAAAAGACCCTAATTCTAAAGAACGTGTCACTGCCAATGACCTTGGTCAAGCCCAAGATTTAACTTCAATACTGTGAGGTGGGTAAAACACTGAAAGGAACCTCATACTTCATTATTTCTATGAACTAAATTCTAAACAGGTTAAGAAGAATGTTTGAGAAATAATCTATGGTTATCTGTTTCTATCAGATGCAATAGCTATGTCAGGTTCTTCACAGAATTTGCAATATTGGATGAAGTTCTCATCAAGCTTAGAGTACCACCATTTTATTCTGTGGTCTGAGTTGTGAGGATTTGAATCTTCAGCCTGGACATCATTGACACTGAAATGAGAGACTGCATTCTCAGATGCTAAAACTCACTGAGCCAATTCCACAGAAGTCCTTCACTAGAAGAGGACCTGGCATATTTGACAAAGCTAGAAGAGGAGAGTTGGCTCTCTCATAAAAAGACCTACCTTTGTAGGAGGTAGATAGGTAGACTGTACTTTGTGGAGAAAAAGACCAACACAAAATAAAAAGAGAGCATGTCTGTGTGAGACTGTCTCTCCTAGAATACCCTTCATTTTGGAATCAATATGCCACCACATCTGTGCATACTGACAGCTGAAGGATCAAATAACAACTTTCAAATAGCAAAATGTTTAAACAGTAGAAGTCAGAGTTTTACTAGGTTTTACTGAAGCTTGGACCATTCTCAGGAATATCATACTGCCTTAGTTTCTTCTCCAGGGATGTAGTGTAATGCTCTGACATAAGCCATTTGAAGAAGAAAGAGTTTATTTAGCTCCGGGTTGCAGTCCACCATAACAGGGAAGTCAAGTTATAAAGTTTGAACCAGCTAATCACATTGAAAATCAGAAAAATTCTCACAATCAGAAGAGAGCAGTGGATGCATGCTAGTACCCCACTCCCTTTTTCTAATTGGACACCCAAGTACTGTCCACAATTCAATGGGTCTTCCCACATCAGTTAACATAATCTTAATCAGTCATGCTCAGAAGCCCATCTTGTGGATAATTCAAGATTAACAATGGCGCTATCGCAACTACGTGGCATGTTTTAATTCAGATGACATCATTTCTCCAAGCGCTCCCTCTGGATATACCACTTAAACTTATTATTATCAAAGGACCACGTGATATTTGGAATATGGGAATACAAAGACATGTCTTTTCAACTCTGGGAAGGAGTACATTTTCTCCAACATTAAATTTCAGAGCTGAGAGCTTCCCTGAAGATGCTCAGAGAACCAGAAAGGGCTATGGTGTTCACCCTTCTGTTCTTTCTCCAACTGTAAATTCATTTGTGGATTTGCATAAGAACCTAGTGGATCTCCTGTGGAAATCACCATTAGTCATCTTTGGAGCTGTATCTACATATGCCTCTTAGCAAGATCAGTTGGTTCCAGAAGCTGAAGCTGTGTTCTAGACGCTGAAGGTGAGGAAGGCAACGGCATTTGGGAGTGACTGACTAGATGGACATTCAGCAGGAAGACTTCCAGGAACACACCAAAGAGCCCTGTAAGACAACATTCTAGTGGCTGTGACCTTGTGTTGTTCAGTGGACATCAATCCTAAGCAAACTGCCCATCTCAAGAAAAATGCTAGGCAATAGTTGCGATTCCTGCTTCTGCTGCAAATAGTTCAATATGCAGAGCAGCGTGGAGGAATAACAGAGAGAACAATGTGAGGAGGTGTAGAAACTGACTCCAGATATTCATACTAAAAGCATGCAAGCCTGAGGTAGCTCTAAATTGGAGGGTATAATGGAATAGAGACAAGAAGAAAGTTTTAAATTCCAAGTTTTATCTTTATACTAATCTGATATACTTAACATCCCTAAGGTCAAGTCAGGGAGATGTGACAAAGCCTGGCCAGAGAAGTGACAGGAGGAAAGCTACCCTTTTCATTCTGTGAATCATAGAATATTAAGAAATTACAACCTTGATATCACACAAATATTAAACATTTGAATTTAGTGAATATGAAGTAATTCAATTTTTATAAAATTATTTTTTATAGAACTTAGGATGTAGGGATCACAATGAACCTGAGATATTATTATTGTTTTTCTATATATTATTACAAATGTGAATTTGGTAGATCAGAACATATGTCATTTGTAAGCATCAAAATTACAAATCTACATGATCCTGCTTGGTTGTTTTAGAGCCCTGCATATAATCTGCTAAGCACTGACTTGGGAAAAACTGGTCTAGATCCTAAGAAGGCTGATATACATACAAATATATATGATATATACATATACACATCATATATACATATGTAGCCTATCATATGTACTGAATTATATTATTACTTGATAGAAAGATAATTTACTAAGTCCACAGTATACAGTAGTAAAATTAAGAATAGTTTTATAGGTTTTTTCTAGTTTCTATTTAGGAGAAAGGGAAGTTAAGAGGGACTCAAAAATGAAATTTTCTTTCTTAAATACAGAGAAAAATATATAATATTTATAAGAAAGTAAAAGAAACCATTGATTAAATTGAATAAGATACACAAGAATAAGAAAGACAAATGTCTACTTCTTGTGTGAAATCTAGACTTAATAAAATACATAAACTAGGGGGCAAAGCATAGTTACTGAGACGTCTCAGCAGTTCAAAGCAAGGTTTGCTCTTGTAGAGGACCCAAGTTCAGTACCAAGAACCTAGACCCACCTGTAAACTTCAGGAAATCCAATGCCCTCTTCTGGCACGTATGAATACCTATAGTCCCATACACAAAAGTCCACTCACACACACACACACACACAACATTTTAAATATAAAAGAGTTTATTTGAGACAAGAAAATACATGATAGGACAAAAATGATAGCATAGTCATCAGAATATACTTGAAACATATTGTATACATGTCTAGAAACGTCATAAGGAGTTCCACTATTGTGTAAAATTGTTATATGCTAATTGTAAAAAGGGATTCAGGCTATGGAGTAATTTTTGTTCTTTCCTTTCATGCGCTGCTGATTTTGCAATCTCTGCTAGTGAAGAGCCTGCCAAGAAAGTTTTGGGTAGAAGTCTACTCATGTCGCTGCTGTCAAGCAAGGCTCCTTGGGGAAGAGATGAAAAGTTAATGTTCAAGTTGCCTGCATGAAGGTTAACAGGTTGATCGCTGCAGCTAACCCATGACATGCATAGCATAAAAGTCCTTTGCAAGTAGAGGACACCTGTTTTCAGGACTGGAAGATGGATTGGCATTATATATTTTATTATTAAAAACACAACACTGGAGATGATTAAGTTTCTAGGAGCCAGCCAGTGCATCAGATAAGAGGCGGCTGGCTTTGACCGGGTAATTTCACCACTGTGTAGCAATCTGAAAATGAGAAAAATGTCATGTCCATTGGAATTCATCAAACTCCTTTTTTTCCACCACAAAATATTTGCTAGCAACATAAAGCCAACAGCATGACTCAAGTAACAGAAATATGGTAAAGATTCCATAAGAAAATGAAGTAGAAATTTGCCATTGTTAGTGATAAAAGCATGTACAAGATGGATTGCTTCCCCCAAGTTTAACTATGTGTTATTCACATACTATGACGCTGTTTATGCAAAAACCCTAAACAAACAATGCTGTCCAAGGACAATTAGGGTTCCAACTTTTATTCTCTACTGATCGTCCCAGATTATATACTAATAACTATGCAAAAGCATGGTGTAGTTTATAAGTTTTCATTTAAAAACTAAAAGTTTAAATTTAGAAATTTAAATGAAATTTGAATGGCTCCAAACATTCCAACTCTACAAGGGTCTAGCAAGCTACAATGGGAAATATCAGCACTTGACACTCGCTTCTCAAATCTCATAGCTATGCTGTCATTCTTTCGGTAACTCAGACATTTATCCATGTGTCTGAAATTTGTGCTCCTGGATAACAGTGTGCCATGCTTTGAGTATATGAGGATTGGTAAGCAACTTCATTCAGTGGTTACAAATACTGACTGCTAGTAATCACTTTGTTAAAAATATTTTATTTAAACATATAAACATTCAATAGTTATCATTGTTCTATCATGGTGTAATGTAACAGCCTTTGCGTAGCCCTATCTTTTCCAGGTCTGGAAATACAGGAGAGATATCCTGCCATGCCATAGCTTACAGTCACCTATTGAGTCACATAGAGCTCTTTTTTTGTCTCCAAGGGAAGCAAAATGTACAACAAACTAATATGTAAGTCCTCTATAGATGAGAAGGCTAACATTTTGAGAATTTAAATCATATAGAAGCCAAAACAGTAGTAAAACTTTTCTTCCTTCCTCTGGAAAGCTTGGATATATACTGCTGTGTTCAGCTTCAGACACAAATGTGGTTTATTAACTTAATAGTGTGTCCAGAGTCATTTTTTATTAATTATGGTTTTACTATAAAAGAGTTAATACTTGCCGGGTGGTGGTGGCACATGCCTTTCATCCCAGCACTCGGGAGGCAGAGGCAGGCGGATCTTTGTGAGTTCGAGACTAGCCTGGTCTACAAGAGCTAGTTCCAGGACAGGCTCCAAAGCTACAAAGAAACCCTGTCTCGAAAAATCAAAAAAAAAAAAAAGAGTTAATATTTGCCTATTTTAGACTCTTATAGTCCAAATCCAAAATTAAAATGTACTTCTATTTGAAAAGTACTCTATGTACTTGTTCATCAAACATCAATGTTTATTTATAAAGCAAGCAATATTTAGCTAAAAGCAATAAGACCACACTTAGAAATTTAAATGATTTAAGACATCATATTAAATACACAGAGTGAGTTTCAGAACCACTGCAGGGCATAAGCTCAGAGAATATCCTCAGTGGGGATATTTGAAGATACCTACTGGGTTTTGAAAAATGAGTTAGATTTTTCTGTAAAAAATGCTCAGATATTAGAAATCTAGTCAAAAGCAAATAACAAATTTTATAATAATGAAAGGAGTACATCTTTATACATCTCATCCCTTGAAAGCTGTTATAATGGATTATAAGATGTTACATAAAGAAATTCCATCTCTTTGTAGCTGCTTTTTCCATGACTATGACCAACTGCATGGCTAGAAATGACTTTAGGAAATGAGAATTTATTTGGGCTGGTAGTTTGTGGGTATAGTCTGCCCACAAGGAAGGAAAGAAGGAAGGAAGGAAGATAGATCTTCTTCCTCCTTTCTCATTCAGTACAGGAGAACAGTCCATGAAAGGATGTCTCTCACACTTAATTGCTAAAAATGAACTCACAGACACTCTCAGAAGTGTGTCTCACTATTACTCTGGTACTATTACTATTACTTCATTCAATCACTATTACAATGAAAGTTAACCATCACACAAGTGACATGCAAGTATGTGCTGTCACCATGCCAAGTTAATCTCTGTATCCTTCCAGGTTTAGTGTGTGTGCTACGAAAATAAGCACTATAATGAATTCTTATTTCGTCTTCCAGATATCAAAAATACCAGATAAAACTTGAATCAACATAGTTCCTGTCAACTGAGCTATACATAATTATATAAAATCATGCATTATACACACACTTATATATACATATATAAATATATGTGTATGTGCATATATATATAAACAAATAAGAAAGAATATATTGATCCATAATTGTTGACAAAGTATCAGTGAAGAAGTAAAGCTTCTTTCTCTTAGCACCAACTAACTTTGTCCTTTATTCCTGTCCCAGTCTATACCTGCTTAGGATTCTTTCTCTAAAGGATCTTATATCCAAACTGTTCACCTAGTTTTGAATTCATTGGAGACAAAATCAATCCTCTCCAAGCAGTTCTGTGTGGAGTCAAATTGGAAGGTGGCAATCTAAATAGTGAAACCATTGTGCAGTTTCTTATCAGCAGGGTTTCTTCTCTTGGAGTCTCAGGAGAAACAAGAATGGTGTTAAAACTATTAGAATACAAAAATAAAAAAATAATAAACCTTAAGAAATAGTGGTGAATTGCCCTCCACTCTTCCCAAGTCATGTTTCTACCATTGGAGTGGCATCATATTTTAACTATCCACTAAAACCACCATAGCATTCTCCAAAGTGTTGGTTGGTCATAGTTGACCCCACAGTGAGTTATTCCATATTTTGTATTTCAAGGTCTGTCTGTTGAGTGTCAGAGCCATATCAAAAAAGGTAGTGAGGTTTAGACGTTCTAGCCTGGTACCTATGTTTCTTACACTTAAAATTAGTTTCTTGGCCAAAGCTATTATGCCTATTTTGGATCCTATAGGAGAAGGCATGCATAATATAAAGGTCTATAAAGGCCAACTCATTTCTAAGGTAATTATTATGACCATGAAAAACTAATCACACTCCAGTCTGGATAGAGTCCATTGCAATCAAGCTGTTGCTAGATGTCCATCTGGTTCTCGTAGAGAATAGTTTCACTCACCAGACCCCAGTCCCAGTCCGTGATGTTGGAAAGTGAGGCATTCAGCAATGGTAATAGCCACACCATACTTGGTGAGACAGTTCATGCTCTGAGCCTGTATACAGTTCCTGTTTTGTTTTCTATAACAACAGTGCTCACATGACTATTTAAAAACACTGAGTTGGTGGAAGCAAGAAAGTTAACAATATCCTCACAAAGAGATGGTGTCCATTTAATCATCAAGGCTTTGATTTTTAGTACATGCTCATAGAAGAGCAGTCACAAGAAACAGAAACACCCACTCTCTCTGCCTACTCAGGGAGGCTCACCATTTACGCTATACATATCGATACAATTTTGTCCCCACTTCAAACATTCATAATACCATATCATGTTTTTATGTAATGGCAAAGAGAGGTTCATTACTCAAAAACAAAGATGAAAATATTATCACAGAACCCTTTTTAAAAATTATAGAGAAATTTTAAAAATAAGCTAGAAAGAAAGGAGAGCTATTGTTAACTTCACAATCAGAATCCATAGACGTTGGTGCAGGAGACTTGTCTGTTCAGTCAATCATGTTTTAAATAAATGCTGATTGGCCAGGTAGGAAGTATAGGC
>JAQHUG010000018.1:1946635-1964144 GCA_028555095.1 Dicrostonyx torquatus | reverse complement strand
GGTAGGCAAATTACAATTATGCATGAAAGCCTGAGAACCTCGTAATTTTAAACTAAGTTCAAACAAAATAGTCTCTATTTTAAATTGCCCTTACTCAGATTCCCCAAATAACTGCAGCCACTGGACATGGGCCAAGTCTTGAGCAGGTTGGAACACGGAAACAGTAGAAAACTCCTGTAGTCTTAGTCTACTTTATTTAACAATTCCAATATTATATCAATTCAAAAAACAAATAATTAAGTGACTATTACTATAGCCCATCTCAATTCCTTAAAACAGGTGCATTGAAAGCGTAAACTGTCATTGACTACTAAACAAATCTCACTGATAGTGATAAAGAAATTATAGACTGCCAAAGGGAGAAGCAGAGAAACAAAGAGGCACTCAAATATAAAACTACACATTACAATAGGAACTCTAAAACAAAATAGATTTGAACAGCAATAAACATCACCATGACAATAAAACAATCACTGAGAGTAAGTTTTAACTTTTACAAAAATGAAAATGTATTTTCCCTGTCCCTGACTTTATAGCACAAATCCCTGGGTATTACATATACAAAACAAATACATGGTAATACACTTGAGAAGTGAAAGTACACAGTCAGATGAGAAATAATCTGAGCATCTAAAGAACAATCCATTTGCAAAGTTCCTGGATATTTTCCCCCAACATGGTGCAACTTGAAAATGCCAATGGAGACAGGCCAGAAGTTCAACCAAAGCCTATTCTCTCCATCCAAATGGTAAAGAGGAGAACTAGGCTATGGAGTCAGGAAAAACACAGAATCTGTCTTATTTGAACTCAACCCTGAAAAAGCTTAGTGTGAAGATTGGAATGCTATCTCAATGATCTGTAAAAAAGTATTCATTGCTTCCATGGGATAGAGCAGATCATGCTAGAGGGAGCCAGGGCATCTCCAAAAGCACCTGGCAGCCATTCGGGCCTCATCATCTCCCACAGTATTTCTGGAGGCAAGTGAGGAGTCTGAACACCACCCCTACCTAGAATTACAAAGAGCCCTCCTCCTTCCATCATTCCAGTCTGATGACATATAGGGCTAATGAGAACCAGGACTGTGACTGCCTCCCAGAGGCCAGGAGAAATTCTCAAAGTGGTACCAATGGAGACCAGATAGGGAGCAATGACAAGAGATCCCTCCCATCAGAACCAGAATGGTATCAGCAGAAGCCAGCAAGAAAACCAACTGTGATATAAGCTCCTGTCAGTTTGGTATTAGCAGAGAAAAATGAGAGAGTTTAGATTCCCATAATTTGGCACTAATAAAACAGGGCCTACATCCTCTGCTGAAGGGATAGAAGTAGCCAGCTAAAAGAAAATTAATGAAATCCATAGCCTCACAAATTAATGAAAATGCCCAACTTTTGATATAAAAATAGTCCATCAAAAAACATGGAAAATATGAATCTGCCCAAAACACAATAGACATCAATTTTTAAGACAATAGTGATCCTAGAATTGTTAGACAGTAAACATCTTGATAATTCAGTGCACAGTTCTAAAGACCTACGCCAGTTGAGAAAGGCCAAGAGGGACAAATAAACACTCAACAAAACTATAGAACATACAAAAAAAAAACTTTAACAGAAAATTTTGATTCTATATAATAAGTTCACTTTTAAAAACTCAGCAAATAGCGTCAACTCAAGAGTGGAAAGGGAAAGGAAAACAATCAGACTTTTGGAGCTAAGAATAAAAGGAATCTGGTCAATCTAGAGGAACTAGATTGTTACAGAGATGCAGAGATTCACAGTACTGCAACTGAAGAAAGCTACCAGTCACCATAGGAGGAAAAGAGGAGAGGAATGGTGGTAGGAAGTAGAAATACCTGCATAAAGAAAAAATTAGTTTTGCCTAAAGACCTTGTGCACACCCCCAAAGACAATATATAAACTATGTTATACTACCATTCAATTTTTGTTCTAATGATTTATCATAAGGCATTTAAAAATGTTGCTGATCAGGTATCCTAATGAATATAAACCCATCAATAAATACAGCTTAATCAAGACAGCTATGTTCCTTCCTGAAACTCTGTGCGAGATTGTTTCCTTGGTATTTCACTTCACAGCAGCTGCCACTCCTGTTTCTCTCTTCTAGACCTTGCTCTTCTATCCCCTGCCCTCCTTCTCACTTTTCTAGTCATGCTTTCCAAATCTTCCTGTCTAGCCTTTTCCACTCCCTTCCCTGTCTAGCCTCTCCCACCTCCTTCCCTGTCTAGCCTCTCCCACCTCCTTCCCTGTCTAGCCTCTCCCACCTCCTTGCCTGTCTACTTCCCTGTCTAGCCTCTCCCACCTCCTTGCCTGTCTGTCTCTAACACTCCTCCTCCAAGAACTCTTGCTAGTGCCTTGGCTCCACTCAGACAAACCTTGTTAATCTTCCCTTCTGCAAATTCTTCAACATGTCTGCAAAGCTGGTTGCCACATTCAGGTCAGTAAATAGAATGTATATAGCAGAGAGGAGTGTTATTCTTTGCACAGATTATAGAACAAAGCAAACAAATGTACAGCAACGACAACAAACCGCTAGCAAAATACCTTGGAGATGAGAAAAAATGACATCTTACCACACAGGAAAAGCAAACTGAATGCTATCTTCTTTCTCATAAGAAAACAGAGAGCTAAAAGAAATTATATTTTTTTGCTAAACAAAAAAAATAAAAAACAAACAACCCAAGATTCTAGACATAGTAAATGAAAAATAAAAATGTGCTTTAGACTGGTTGGGCAAATGGTTCAGCAATTAAAGTTCTTTCCATGTCAGAAAGAATTCAGATCCCAGAGCTCACATAAGTCCATGGCAGGGGGGTGGGGTGGGGGTGGGGTCTCACCTGGAATTCTAGGTTTGCAAGGTGAGATTGAGGCTCGCCATAGCAAGCTGCCAAGCGAGATTAGCATGACCACTGGGTCCTGCCTTTGATTGAGATATCCTACCTCAAGGAATTTGGATGAAGATCAATCACAGACTATGCCAAATATCAATGTATACACACAGATGCATGAGTACCTAAAATACATGTGTCCACACACATGCATACCACACATGCATACACATGAAAGGAAGAAAAGAAACAAAGGAGTTAGAAATTCTCCAGAAGCTGTGGATATGACTCAGTGACAGAGTACTGCCCTGCCCAAACAGGCATATGTAGTGGCTTAATTTCCAGCACTGAAAAACAAAACAAACAAAAAGACACTTCAGAGGAACACAAAGTTGTGAAATTTTTTTTTACAAAGTACCTCCCTTCAACAGAATACCTCATACAATGACCAAAAGTCATGCACACACATAACCCTCAAACAAGCCAGCTCTAAGTGAAATTAAAAGCCACATGACTGAGAATATTGAAAAAGCAATGAAAACAAAACAGAAAATGACAAATATAAAAGAACAAAATGAAATTATATTCTCTAGTATAGCACAAACAGTATTAAATGCAAACACCCCAGTTGGATCAATTAGAAAAAAAAACGGAGATTCAGCAATCCACCTCAAATAAAATATTATATTGTTAGAAATAAAGTTAAATAAAATTAAAAATTAACATGGGAGATTTTGTTGATATACTTTGGCTGTATTACTGTATATTGGCTGCATTACTATCAAGTACTAAGGCACAAATAAAATTCCAGAGGCAGATCAGAGCCTGAGAGAGAAGTGAAAGGATTAGCACACTGAGAAGATGCAGCATTTCTAAACATGTATGTACCAAACACCAGAGCTTAGACATGCAGTGTGATGATAGAACCCAGAGAAGGAATAACCAAAACAAAATATACTGGAGACTTACAATGTCATCTCTCATGCTGGAGAAATGGCTCAGCAATTACACCCACTGATTGTGCTTCCTGAGGATCTCTTTTCTCAGCACTCACCTGGCAATTCACAACTATCTCTGACTATAGTTCCAGGGGATACTATACCCTTCTCTGGTTTCACAAGTATTAGGCATTTATAAAATGCACAGACCTACATACAAACTTTTATACACCTATACAGATAATAAAATAAATCTTAAAATTCCTCTCTCAACAATTGGCAATATTATAAAGTAAATATTTAAGAATACATAAAATTTCACCATCACTCACCAACGAGGTACAAATGCCACTTAAAGGATATTGGTTAAATGCATTTTTAAACATGTAAAATCAAATTGATAAGTAGTAGCACAGGAACTTCAAAACACAAGAAAATTCTAAGAAATCTATTTGTCTTAAAGAAATACCTTGTGGGAGACCAGGAAGACTGTGTCATAGTTTCTTCTCAATAAGACAATAATGTTTTGCCCATGAACTCTCAACCATGTAGGTGCCTGCACAACACTGTCAAAAACTACATGAATAGACAGACATGCCAATATGAATAGAGGAAAATTTCACAAGGCCACGATCTACAGAAGGACTTGAAGATAGCCAATTGTTGCTTAGGCTTGAAGAACCAACTCTTCCACCCCATTTCAAGGAAAGGTCCCCATTCTTAAGAGGTCAGCCCTAAACCCACACATAAAAATCAATATTACTTGAACTCAGTAGGTTGTAGTATATATTAAGTGATCATACATTTGAGAGGGGATGTTGAGGTGACACAGGAGAAGTAGGGACAGAGTAGAAATGATTGCTACCAACGACAACAAAAAATATGTGATAGAAATGAAAAGTACATATTTTCATGAAAGTTAAATTAAAATTTACCAAAATTTGTAGTATAGAGCTAACATAATGCCAAAGAAATTGTACAACAGCAAAAGCTTATATCAGAAAGGAAAATTTGTAAGCCAATAGCCAGGCTCTAGAAACAAGTCAAGGAAAGAACAAAACATGGCAAAACAAAGAGAAAATAATGTAAAAACAAAAACAAAATTAGAGGGCATTACAATAAAATTTTATTTCTTTCACTAGCAGGAAGTTTGATCCACCTTTTCCTACCTTATTTGTTCATTTACTTTTTATTTGTTCATGGTGGCATTGTTGTCTTTGTGTTTAGTTTATGGAATAAAAGCATAGCCGTGCTAATTCGGATTTCTAGTTTAAGATTTTGAAGTTCTGAAATCCTGGCCAAAGAAAGCAATTAATCTCACATGGGAAGAAAGCTCAATTTGGCTAACTGTAAACTTTTTTCTCCTTTAATAAGTGCAACAGTCAAAATCATGCAGTGATAGTAAGCAAATGTAAGCTCTAAGAAAGCTAAGTGAGTCTCCTCGGGTTTCAGATTTAAAAGGTTTACATAAAGACATGAAAGTAATGTACAATTGGCTACACACAGAACAGGGAAAGGAAAAGTAGGCTATCCACGTTTACAGTCTTTAACAATCTTTGTTTATATATTCCTGAATTAAAAAACAAAAGCCCGCAACCCTAAAGAATTACCATGCCCACCAACTCACAATTGGTCAAGTTCCCCGAAAGTGTATCTCTAATTTCCTAAGATCCAAGGGTTCTATTATGCGATGGGAGACAACTGTTCTCAGTACCATAAAGGGGCTGCACTCAGTAATAGACAGAACATTCATCTTTTAATGGGATATTCTTTGAAGACAAGCAGGATAAAAACAAAAGATTTTTTTCTTGGTCCCTTTAATATGTGAGTCAAGAGAATGAAGTATCACCCATATTTCTGGTAGAGCTTCCCCCTTTGAGTTAATATAAACAGTAAACTCCCACTCAGGTATGCCCAGAGGATGTTCTAATCTAAGTAAGTGATAACAGATATACCCTCAAGGTTGTCTCTTGGGGAATTCAAGAGCCTGTCAAGTTTTCAACCAATATTAAACCATCCCAAATGTCTAAGTTAGGATTTTGCAATTGTCACCAGTTGCAACACTCGGGAAAGCAGGCTCTGCACCTCACCAAGGCAGCACAATAGAGTCAACCCTGTTAGTGCAGATGTGAGTGACCCAGCCCAGAAATTGTGAACATGGAAGAGCTGTCCCCATTAGCCACCTGTCTTGGGGCAGTATGGGCAGGGAAGAGTCATTGTTGGACCCCCACCCAACCTCCATCCCCGCCAATCAACATCTGGGGTAGGAGGGAGAGCCAACCCTGTTGACACAAGTGTGGGTGAGCCAGGTCTGAAGTTGTAAGCATGGGAGAATTGTCCCCATTTCACATCTGATGGACCAACCGTACAGCTGCCCAGACCCAGACCAAAGGCTATGACTTGGCCTGCCCAAGCATCCACCCTATTTAGGATCTACTGGAGTATGTGAAGGGACCTGACCTGTGAACCCAAAGATGCAGGATCTCCACAACACAGGTCAACCATAGGATATCCAGGAGGAGTCCTAATGAGGGCCCATCATCAACAGTACTGCCAAAACCAGAGACCTTGAACCAGACCAATGACTTTTTGCAATGAATACTTGCCAGAAAAGATATCTGGACAAAGGGGTTAACAGTGTGACTCCCTGTGTTACACTGCAGCTTTCTTTACAAGATTTTTAAGTTTTTCCCCTTTTAATGTAATTTTAATTAATTTTTCTTTTTCTCTTAAATTTTGTTTGATTTAAGGAGGTGCAGGGGTGGAGGGCAAATACAAAGGAACCAGGAAATGAATGAGATCAAGATACATGATATAAAAGACACACAGAATAAATAAAATAAATAATTAAATAAATTCTTAAAGATTTCAGAGCTGACAAAGGTCAGCCACTCTGAGCACGGGCCATGCTTTTCTGAGCAGGTTTACCTTTCCAGGCAGGAGAACAATCCCACTGTATTAGTGATTGTGTCTAACTCCAAGACACCCACCTGTCAGCATCAGAATGGAGTGAGGCCAGTATTCATCTTGAGAAAACTCTGAATGGAACCCATTAGCCAGAAGCATACACTCTTGGGGGCATGTCTTAGAAACTCTCTTTTGGGGACCTTTCTGAGCAATTATGATTTTGTTGCTCTTATCAAAGCATTGTCAGCTAGCATTTAGGGGAGTTACAAGCCTGCTGAAATGTCCTGTGGGCCAATGAGTATTTTTCTTACTCAGAAGCAGAAAATCAGACAACCCTGGTATGTTAGGTAGCCAGGTAGGGGTCAGCCAGGAACTCACCTGTCTGTCCTCTGACCTTTGAAATGCTTGACATAATGAGTATGTCTTCAAGTCCTTTATCACCTTAGACAGCATGCAATATTCTTATTTTTAGGTATAAAGGTAAAATGGAAAGAAATGAAGGCTTAAAGGTAAGCCACTTTCTTCAAAAGAGGTATAGAGGAAATGGAAAATTGTCAGTTAAAAATAAACAAATGAATAAGGGATGGGGCAATGACTTAGTTCATGAAAGTCTATTGAGCAAATGTGAGGACCTAAGTTCAAATCCTCTAACATCTACATAAAAGCCAATGAGGGCAACACACATCTAAAATACTAGTGCTTGAGAGTGAAGACAAGTGTATCCTCAGAATTCTTGGACAATCAGTTTAGTAATCCAGTGAATACCAGAGTGAGAAAAAAAAAACCTGGAGAGCAATAGAATAAAAAGAAGGATCCAAAGTTGACCTCTGTTGGTGCAGGACAATTCTGTATTCTGTCAATTATGTTTTAAATAAATGCTGGTTGGCCAGTAGCCAGTCAGGAAGTATAGAAGGGACAATCAGACAGGAAGTAGAGGTGGTACAACAAGAACAGGAGTATTCTTGGAAGAAGGAAGCCCTCCTCCGTAGTTCTGGCCCGGATACCAAAGAAGCAGGATGTGACTTGCCCTGCTGAAAAAGGTACCGAACCATGTGGCTAACATAGATAAGAATAATGAGTTAATATAAGTTGTAAGAGGTAATATGAAGCCTGAGCTAATGGGCCAATCAGTTTATAACTCATATGGAGACCTCTGTGTGATTTTCTTCAGGGCTAAACAGCTGTGAGACCTGGTGGGACGACAGAAACCCCCAACAAGCAGGCCCTCATGTTACACTCTGTTCTCCAACGTGCACTTATACACAAATGCATGCATACAAGTACTCACAAAGATAAAGACATATACACACTACACACGTCTAACATACAATCTCTCATAAACAATAAATTTCAACAGGTATACAAAAGTTACAGTGCTAATAATAGAATAGACAACTAGTCAGGTGCATGTCTGGGGCAACTCTCTCCATCTCAAAGAAAAAAAATCTACCAAGGATGCAAGAATGAAATTTGGGCATATGTGATAAAGGAGTAAGGGCCAGAGAAATGCAAGATTCTTCTTAAAGTCGAAGCATCAATTAGCTATGGAGACATGGATGCTCTTAAACTCCTGGTTTTTTATGCCTCTGCCTCCTATCTATAGGCATATCTAACAACTTATAAATTAAACCATAAAATATTTTTGGTTTTGAAAGAGAAAAGGGGAAGTGATTACTCACATTTTCATAGTTTATGGTTTAAAAAAGCCCACATACACAATGCTATTAAATTGTAAGTCCTTCAGGCAGACAATAATGTCACTAATGCCACTAAGATCCAGAAAGAATAAAGGCATGTGCCCCAAGGACAGACTTAACCCACAGCAAATCAGGGATTGTAGGCTTTATCTTGATTGAAATCTCATGTTCATTACAGTCATACCCCTTTCCTTAAGAGCTAACAGTCATGCATGTATAAGTTAGAGTAAAAAGAACAAAGCATCAGTACAGTCCAGGTTTTAGCTTACCAAGAATCAAAATTCTATAGCAATTTCCAAAAGCGTCTATAGACCTACTGAATGCATCTGTTTGCAACATGAAAGGATTTCTGAACTCACTTCCAGGTTCATTATTCATCCTAGGACGCTGAAGCTACCTAGTTCTTCATTTCCCACCAGCAGATATAAGGAGGAGAAGAAACACGTAATGTCACCAGAGTTGGCTGTGAAGGGGTGGATCCTTTTTAAAAGGAAAGGCTCAGTTCATTCCTACTCACAGGTATGACTCAATTGTAAATCACTAAAACATGTTTTCCTGCCCAAAGCTAACACTGTTTCCAATATACCTTTCAGACATTGCGACCCAACCCGCCAACCTTTCAGGTTCCACTGTTGTTTGTGTGAAATACATTTATGACTTTCTGGACAAACACAAATGCACTAAAATGCCATGACTTCCCTGCCTTCCCTCATCCTCTCCATTATGGAAAGAGAATTAGACTTCGGAAGAGGTTTCAATAACTGGTACGCTGTTCTGTAGAAGAGAACGTTTAGCTGTTCTGTGTGAATGCATTTCTGGTGTAGATATGAGAAGGGATCTTTGAATGATGGGGATTGCAGCTTTCTGGATGCTTACATGTGGCCTGGTAAGACAGAGATCACCACAAGAAGCACAGAAGAATTAAGCTCTGTGAAGACAGACGCAGGGAGACAGGTCCTTCCATCTTTGACACTCACATCAGACCTCATCTTCAGGCCTGAGGAGAGACACCTGGACCAACCTTTCCTGGAGGAAAAAGACTTTGCCCTTTCTCACCACAGTGACCAGTGCCAAAAAGAGAAAACCATTCTAGGCACTCTGCAGGAGCCAGAGGAAGATGGGACAGTTACACAAGAAATGTCAGACTAAGACACTGTGCCTGGGGTCAGTGTCCAATGGAATTCTTCTTTTTTGCCCTATGGAAAAAACCTGATCTTCAATCATAGTGCTATCTGAGACAATCAAAACAGTAAAATTATTATTATTATTATTATTATTATTATTATTATTATTATTATTATTATTACTATTATTTAGACAGAGTTCCCAGTATCCCAAGCTGCACTGGAAATCCCTTTGTAGGTGAGGATGATGCCAAACTTCTGATCTTCTTGCACTATGTCCACAATGCTGGGACTATGGGTATGAGCCTCTATGTCCTGCTTATGTGGTGCTGCTGCTCAAACCCAGAGCCTCAGGCAGGCGAGGCAAGCATGTTACCAACAGAGCTATATACCAACTCTCAAAGACACTATTATTTCAAATGTTCAACAAAAGGAACATTTCTGAAATCTTATGTATCTTAATGGAGAAGGGTCCCTTGGCACATTTTTCTTCATGAACTATTGTATATGTGATCTTGAAACCACCTTTAAAAATGTCCAGAAAGGGGCAGGTGACTCAGGACATTCCTCTGAAGTTAAAACTGACAAATCCCACCTATACATATAGCCATGATGTCCACCAAGCACACCTGTGAGGATAATCCTATAAAAGTAGGCATTTATTGGAAGGAAACCCATGAACTTTGGGATCTCCATTCATTCTCCCTCCGCTGGCACGGACTTGCAGCTGCTGAACTGCAGACCTCATCAACATCAATTCAGATCCCATGTAGCTTTTATAAAAGTGCCCCTAGAAGGCAGCTGGTCCTGAGGCCCCAGAAAATATTATTTGAAGATTTAACAGACCGTAGATAGTTCCCCGGAGGAAGATTAGTCTTGTCTCTGTCCCTTCTTAAAAACAAATGAACAAAACAAAAATAAAAAAGCAACAAATAAAAAACTACAAACAAATAATAACAGGCATTGTTAAAGTTTTGCATCAATACCTGATCTTGTGAAACACTTTACAGGTTTCTTTCCTAAAATGTCTAGGAAGAATTATTTTAAAAAGAAAACATTGGTCATTTCTTGATGTTCTTAAACCAATTTCTTTACTATTTTGACAGAATTGGGTTGTGTTGTGTATTTGTGTGTGTGTGCTCTACTTTAATTTTCTGTTCCTGTGATAATACTGACCAAAACAAACTTGCAGAGGGAAGGGTTTGGTTTAGCTTACATTTCTTCATCACAATCTATCACTGGGGGAAGTCAGGCAGGAACTCAGGTAGGAATGTAGAGGCAGGAACAAAAACAGAGACAATGGAGGAATATACTGCTCTCTGTGGCTCAAACAGTTGTTTTATACATCCCCTTTGTCCAGAGGGTAGCGCTACATACAGTGGTCTAGCCCTTCCCCCATCATCATTAATCAAGAAAATGCCCCACCCCAGATTTACTTATAGGCCATCTGGTGAAGGTGTTATTATATCAATTGAAATTCCCTCTTCACAGATGACTCTTGCTTGTGTCAAAATGACAAAAACCTAAGCAACACAGCACATAGACATGCACATGTTTTCATATATACATAATATATATGTATATATATTAGAGACTGTTTTTTTAGAAAATGTATATGAACAGTGTAGTTACACAGATATTTACTTCTATGGAGAAGAGTTTAAAACTGTGGCAAATCAATGTCTGGGACCCAGGAAATTTACAGGAAAGGCGACTCCTTTCTATAACTGTCTCCTGCCCATCATTTAAGATTTAGTCAGGGGAGTTAATTCTGTAATGATGCTCCTAGAAACAGGAAAGGCAAAGTAAAAGATGTTTCAGAAACAAATAACACAGCCATTAGCTGCAGACAAGGATCAAAGCAGAATGAGCCAGTCAGGGCCATGGTCAGATGTACACAGTACCCTCTCTTCTGCAAGGCAAAAAGCAAAATGAGCAAGGCTGTTAATGCTGGCAGGAGCAAGCCCAAATTACTTTACAAACATAATGAAGAAGGGAAATCCATAGACTCTCATTTCCTCTCCCTGGTTATGGTCAACACTTATCTGCCAATCAATTCCCACAATTGATTAGCTAATAGAATGCTGCCTTTGCAGCTGCAGGGAACAGGGAGTTCACCATTACTAAAAAATAACTGCCTGGAGGAAGAAAAAGGAATCGGCAAGGAGAAAGGAACATGGGGACATTCTTCCATGGAGAGAGTCATTAGGAAGATAAACACCTCCCACCTATTTTGTTGCAGAAACACTATTTGGGATTGTCCTGAATGTAGAATGTTCTCTTTGCAACTGTGTTAACAACATTTTCCAAAAGAAATGCAAAAATAGCTCTGCTTATCACTATTCAGATAATAATATATTCTTGTTTCATATATTCTGATTTTACCTTTTCATTGTCTCAGACTGGAAAAGAAAAAGGAACACACAAGTACTTGACTATAAACAATTAAAAGAAGTACCTATTTACTAGAATATTCCTATAATTTTTAATTGAATTAGTGCATTCCGTTTAAGTCATCACAGTGGTTCACTACAAGGGCTTAGAGTCTCCCAAATCCTTAAGTATTCTCCTGTGAATTGTGTTGTTAACTTGATGAAGAAATTAAGTCTTCCTAAGTGTACTAAAGAATCCACTTCCTAAGTAAAATCCACATGGGTTTTGGCTAAGTAGAGTGTCGATGGCTTGGCAGTGTTCATAATGACTGCTGAGTGTTCAGACTTCAAATGGAAATATCTTCGCATTCACAGGCTTGGTAAATGACCAGTGTCTGTCAAGGACAAAGAAAACTAGAAGGAAGGAAATCTAAGATAACAACAAAATACTAAACATTGTATAAATAACAAAGTTTCACATGTTAGTTGGTTTTCTGTTATTATCATGAAATATCTGAAATAACCAATCTACGAAAAGAAAAGTTTTATTTGTGCTCAACATTTCTAGGATACAGTCCAAGACAGAGACGACCCATTGCCTTGGGATTCTAATATTTCTTTTTGTTGGAGAACACACTGAAGAATAAAGGCACAAATTTCATCTACTGTGGGACAAAAGCAGAATAGGGGGCCAAGAAGGTGTGTACCCTGTGACAGTTATTATTGATTGTTGACTTTATAGGACACATTCAGAATCACCTACAAGACAAACATCTGGGTAATCCTGTCATGAACTATAAGATTGGGTTAGACTCTGGACACGTGTGGGAGGGATTGTCTAGATTGGGGTAGAATCTGGTCATTTGTGTAAGAGACTGCCTAGATTGGGTTAGAGTTTGATCATATATATACAGGATTGTCTATATTGGGTTAGATTTTGGGCCTGTATGTGATGGACTATCATAATTGGGTTAGAGTCTGGGAGAGTATCTAATGAACTTTCTGGGTTAGGTTAGAGTCTGGGTATATGTGCAAGGGATTGTCTAGACTGGGTTAGTGTCGGGGCATGTGGACTATTATGATTGGAGTCTGGGCATGTGGATTGTCTTGACTTGGTGTGGACAGGGTTAGAGTCTGGGCATACATGTGAGGGACTGTCTGGATAGGGTTCGAGTCTGAGCATATGTGTAAGGGATTATTTAGATTAGATTCATTGAGGTATGATGACTAACAAGAGCTATATAGAACAAATAAAAAGGGAGAATAGAGCTGAGCACTAACATTTATCATCAGTTTCCTGACCATGCTTCAAGGTGGCCAACTGCCTTTAGCTCCTACACCAGTAGTTTCCAACCATGATGAACCATACATTCACACTGGATACCAAAATAAACCCTTTCTCCCATATGTTACTTCTGGCAAGTATTTTATCACAGAAAAAGTAACTCAGATATTCTCTATGGCCTGCAGTGCTCCAGAAGTCCTCACTTCTGGAACATTACACCATGCCTCAGTGGCACCAAATTGAGCTCCAAGCCCTCTACTCCTGGACCCTTATAACACATTTATCCATGGCAAAATAAGTGGCCATTGCAAAGCTTCAACTGATATAATTGGCAGAAGTTTGAGAATGTTGTTTCCTTTTAAGGTTATGACATTGGGCATTTATCTAAAACTTCCCTGTTTTCTGCTAAAATGTTAACAGTACAGCCAGCTTATCCAGTAGTCCCTAGTGCTAAAAGATTATCATCGTTCATGACCTTAGAAATGATTCATTGAGTTCCCATGTACATCTGGACTTATTTTCTAAACTGAACACCTATGAATACTCTGCGATACACAGATGCACTATGACTGTAATTTTTGTGGAACAAAGGACTTGAGCACAGACTTTTCTTGGCTACATTTGCCCCAGAGGTTTCTGTCTCCCACTGAATGTCAAGAAGCTCTGATAAAGCAACACATGAGTTTTAGCCTTTTGCTAGATAAGGCTCATTCCTATGAGAAGAGAGCCAGCCTTTTCTCCCCACATTCCCTGAATTTGCAAGAACATGAAGAATGGCAGTTAACTAACCTGATCAATAAATGTGTAGCTAAAAAGAATTCTGATTAAGTATAATACCTTATGAATGAAAATTATAAAATTTTAGAATCCATAATTAAAATCAAGATCACAGCCCAAAGCTAACAAATAAATGGGTCTAGGCATACATCGTCAGCACAAAGACCAAAGAGAACAGTAAAAAAGAAACCAAAAAAAAAAAAAAGCCTGATTTGGAGAGTCTGGTGGCAGGAACCAGGGGCACTCCCTTCTGACTCTCTTCTGTTCCTAGAGAATTGTGTGTCTATGATGTTTAATATGCTGGATGGACTTCATTTCTGTGCATGTGTTCCATTTATACTGCTATCTAGCTGACTGTATTAGGACACTAGGTTTCTGGTCACTTCCTCGGAGAAACACTCTTTTACTTACAAGCAGGAGATGTGATAAAAACAACAACAACAACTTAGAACATCTCTCTATCACACATGGACCAGTGAGCTCACCCAGTGCAGTCCTGAGAACAAAGAAGGCACTACACTACCTCCTGATACCTTCCCTTGTTGCACCCTGTACCTTCACTCTGACCTCTGCCAACTAGAAAACAAGAGCTATAAGCTAAATTCCAGCCTTAACATCTGATCATGTTCCATTAGGCTGTTGGCTTTTCTTCTGTCATGCTATATCCTTTGTTTCTTTTCTTTATTGAAAACTGGAATACTTCTAGATGACTATAATAAATACACAAACACACATACATATATGTTTATATATTTATATATTCACCATATGTACTAAATGTATGAATTATTCATGTATGTGACTATAGATAGTAATTTATATATTTGCCATATATGACATGTTTATATTTACCATAGTACCATATTTCCCATACATGATGTATATATTTGCCATATTACCATAGTTGCCATATTGCCATTACCATACGCATCAGTTCATCCTGTGAGAATTTTGAGGATCCTACAAAGGGTTTGGATTATATTCACTCTCGTCCCCAAGTCTTCTCAGATCTACATCATTCCATACTGTGACAACTTGTGTCAAGACTGATGTGTGCTGCCCAAATATTCTTGGATATGTGGTCTTCCATTGAGCATGCTCAACTTATCATGGAATACAGTCTTAGAGAAACAGTCCTTCTCTCCACCAGCAGCTAAAAACTAAATGTGTGCAATCTTTACCACATTTCCACCCAAGTTCATTATCTCTTTTGTGGGATTTTGCTTTCTTTGGTCCTTATAAATTTCGTCTTTTGGATGAGTTTCCTGACAGCCTGGTTATGCTCACATGCTCTATGCCAGGTCCAGGCTCCTCAAATCATCATTTTATGGCCCTGTATAACTACAAACTATAAACAGTCATGCACACACACACATACACATACACACACATGTATATTATCATGCATGCACAGGCACACATACAAGTGCACACACATAAACACACACAGGCACATTCATATACACATTCATACATACAGGTACACACACATATACACACATATGCACATGCACACATATACACACATGTACACACACATATGCACATGCACACATACACACACATGTACATACATATGCACATGCACAGGTACAGGTGCACATACACACACTCCTCCTACTTAGCAGAGCAGTATGCCAACAGTTAAATGCCTGTCCCTTCTTTCCCTGTGCATTTCCTCCAATCCTACCTTGCTACTTTGCCTTTGCAGTGCTGGTTTCTACCTGATTCAGAATTAGTTTTCTTTGTGTGAGAAATGGTAGCAAGCAGTCAGTGCGGCACTGAGACAGAGACCTAGGTCAGAAACAGAAGACCTAGAATAAGGTCAAAGTTTCTGAAAATCTCTGATTGACTGTGGATTGCTCAGCTGTGTACCACCAACAGAAAATGGAGTTATCATTCATGGCAGGGTTTCAGAAAGTTCATAGTAGATGCAAATACATGAAAATCAATCAAGGGAACATACTCCAGTTATACATATTTAATCTTCAATATTTGATAACTTTTATTTTAAATGACCTTATTGAGGATTTCTTCATACCATAGTGGTATAGGAGGGTCCTTCTGTATTTCTGTTGATTTCATTGGTTGAATAGACTGCCTTGGCTGTTTGATAGGGCAGCCCTTAGATGGGTGGAGCAGACAGAACAGAGTTCTGGGAAGAAAGGAAGTGTGGCAGATGCCATGCTGCTCCTACCCAAGATGGACGTAGGTTAGAATCTTCCCGGTAAGCCACGACCCATGGTGACACACAGACTATTAGAAATGGGTTAGTTTAATATGTGAGAGTTAGCCAAGAAGAGGCTAAAGCTGATGGGCCAGGCAGTATTTAAATGAATATAGTTTGTGTGTAATTATTCTGGGTATAAGCTAGCCAGGGCCAAAAGCAGGCCAGTGGCCAGGAGCCGGGTGGGATGGAATAAAAGGGCCCACGCTCCTCTCAGGTGCTGGGAACACTGCCTGCACCTCATACTATACCAAACTCCATTGGTTTATTTAGCCTGATAATAAATATATACCTTGATTCCTATATGACACTTTCCCAAGCAATCAAGTCAAACTCACTCTGCTAAATGTGGGGTCATTAGTGTTGTTGGAGGGTTCCCCATGTCATTCAAATGGACCCAGGAAAACAAGGTGAGATGCCACCTTGGAAACATCAATCAGCTTTGCTATCTTTAAAGAAGGAAAGAAAACTGAGATAGGAGAAACCATGCTGCCTTATTGATAATTCAAGGTTGTTAACGAAAGGCTTCATACCTGCCTTTCCATGGGCCTTCTATTTCCCAGGGATCAGAGGAGGGCAAATTAGATCATATATCTGAAGTGCATGGTCTCCTTGTAGGAACGGGGCCATATAAATCCTTAGCACTGTCACTTTCCATTCTGCCCATGCCTTTGACCTTAGCTCACTGAAAGTAATTTATAACTCGTTGTCGGGGCAGTGGAGACTAGCCTTAGCTGCCTCCCCTGCAAACAAGCCTGAGGCAGGGAGTATGGGCTAGTCACACTGCTTGACCACAGGACTCCCCTCCACTGCCTGAGGAAACATAATTATAAGGACAACGGCCGCTGTCAGAAGCCCTGTGGTGCGAGATTGAGTTACTCTCTGATTAAGTGGGTAGGCTGTCAGAATGCTGCCTCCTGCTCCTCTGGCATCCTTGGCTCAAAAGGAACGGAGCTTGCTGTAGCAGTGTGTCTTATGGAGGAGCTGTGCTCTATGGGGCACTCCGTATGAGAGCTTTGCTGTACTCTTTTGCCTAGTCACAGTGTTGAGGAAATCAAAGGGAAAAGTAAATGTAGTCACTTCTGAGAATGGTGAGGTAAAGCAGGGCAAACAAACCATCTTTAAAAAAATAAGTGCTTAGCTAGTCTATTCTTGTTTTGTTTAATACTATTTTGTTCTCAGGTATCAAAGTCAAAGCAAAAATTCTAAGTTTCAGATTGGTATGGCAGAGTACTGCTGTACTGATGGTGTGTGATGGGCACTGCTGTACCACTGCTATGTGCTGGGAGACTACTACACTGCCTCTTTGTGTCAGTGGACTGCCCCTGTGTGCTGGG
>JAQHUG010000018.1:1886156-1946040 GCA_028555095.1 Dicrostonyx torquatus | reverse complement strand
ACCTGTGTGTCAGGGTACTGCCCCTGTGTGCTGGGCACTGTCCCTGTGTGTCAGGGTACTGCCCCTTTGTGCTGGTCACTGTCCCTGTGTGCCGGGCACTGCCCTTGTGTGCTGGGCACTGTCCCTGTGTGCCGGGCACTGCCCCTGTGTGCTGAGCACTGTCCCTTTGTGCTGTTCACTGTCCCTGTGTGCTGGGCACTGCCCCTTTGTGCTGGTCACTGTCCCTGTGTGCTGGACACTATACCTGTGTGTTGGACACTATACCTGTGTGTTAGACACTGCCCCTGTGTACTGGACACTGTCCTTGTGTACTGGGCTCTCCACTGCTTCTGCTTGCCAGGGTATTACCATACTGCCTCTGTGTACCAGGAACTTTCCCTGTGTGCCAGGCACTGCCCCTGTGTGCTGGGCACTGCCCCTGCATGTTAGGCACTGCTGTACTTCTGTGTGCCAGGGTAACGCTGCACTGCCACTGTGTGCTGGGCACTAGCCCTGTGTATTTGGCACGGCCACTCTGTGCTAGGCACTGCTGCACTGGCCCTGTGTTCTGGGCACTGGCCCTGTGTGCCAGGCACCACTGCACTACTGCTATTTGGGAGGATGAGTCAGGATTGTGAGTTTGAGGCCAGCGTGGACTATAGAGCAAGTGACTTGAAAACACACTAATAAAACAAAGCAAAACACAAAAAGAAATAGTACAGCCTTTAAAACCTCCAGATGAGTGGAAGAAAATAAACTCAAATTTTGAATCAATCTCAAATTTAGAAGCAAAGTGTTAAAAAAACAACAATGCTCTAAGAAGTCCCAAGTGTCCTGCACATAAGTTCTCAAGACAACAATATGCTATATCTGCCTTATTCTCTGACTCTGTACAATTTTATATTATTTAAGAGCAAGTTAATACAAAAACACCCATTCTCATTAAATTTGTTATTTGGCAGTTTCGTAGAGGTGTGTGTGCATGTGCGTGTGTGAATACACAATGCATTCTGGTTACTGTCACCCCCCACTATTATTAACCTCCTAGTCCTGTAAATCCCTTTGGAACACTAATGTCTTTCTTATATACATAGTCATTATAATTGTCCCTGTTGTGTCATTAAATTTTGTCTCCCTTACTCCACCTACCTTTTTGCTGACCAGCTAGTCCTTCACAAAGAGCCCAGTGGTACTCCCTCTACTATTGGTGTTTCCTCTAGAATATTTCTCTGAGCCAGCAATGTATATTTCAAAAACCAGCATAATTCTCAATGTGAGTTTCAGAATGGTCCAGAGGTCTAGGGATGTCCACCAGTGTTAGGGACAATCATGAAAGCTATTGCAAAATCTAGACAGCTTCCCCAATTAGAGGCAAGAGGATGCCACTAGCTCTGGTATAAAGGAAGAAAGAAATAATAAGGTATTATTGCTACTCAGGCACTTGCCTTGATGCAGGGCTACACAACATGGACTACAAGAGCACCCCCATCTAGACACCTAACATGTTTCACCCTTGTCTTTCATGGCCCCTCCCCGCAACATTATCCAACTTTCTAGATGAAACTGAAAACTTACAGACTTTCGGTGTTTTGTTATTATTGTTCATGACACAATCATTGTCAGAAAAACGCTCATCCTTGTCTAATTGGAAAATTGTCCTGTCTTTACAATTCCGTTAAAGGTTAATTCTTTCTTTTAAGATAAAGTAGGCACCTGCTTCTCTGTGACTACTTAATCTTTTTCACCTAAGTAATATGTTTTTACAAGCCTATAATTATGTATTTGTGTTTTTATTTCCTCCACTAGGCTGAATTTAGAAAAATTCTAGGTCTTAAAAAACCATTTCTTTCTTAGTTGTCAGGAAAATGAAGCATAGTCATACAATGTATTCTTTTATTTTATTCAAATTAAACAATAAAATGAGAAATAATGAAGTAGCGACAAGTGAGAGGGGAAAAGAAGCATACATAAAAATTAAAAGATTTTGGTATGCAATGCTGTGAATTTATGCTTCAAGTTAAGAAAGAGTTAGAAGTGATATAAAGGTGGGATATTATTGCATTTATTACCATGTACCCCAGTTCCTCCAATTCCACGTTTTTGTTTTTATCTAATAAAAGCATCGCACTCTCTTGCATGCTCTATGGGACAAGCATGCATGAAACACTATATGGGGGCTCTTTACAAGCAATTACCTGCTTCAGATCACATAACAACCTTACAGGGGATGTACAGTCTTTGGGTCTCAGAACAGCATCTATGCTGTAAATTTCTGAGGATCTTAAACTGTACTAAATTGTGTGGATTCTATTAATATTTACCATGACAGAAATTAAAACTGTTGAACTTTAAATGTGGTTAATATTTAAATACTATGTGACATATTGATACACATGGTATATATACTTTGTTTAAAAAATGCCTCTTTCCATACAGGGAAAAAATTAATCTGAAGAATGGCAGCTTTCTAATTTCACAACATTGATCATGAGTGACTTATATGTTTGAGTCAAATTCTGCTCTTGTATTCAATCTGTTTGCTCTATAATTTTTGCTTAAGTAAAAGAAAAGTCAGCCTTACCTAGAAATGTGATTAGAAGGATAGGATATTTGATTATGTCTCTTCTATAGTGGTTATAGTTTATGTCCCAACTTACAAGTGGTGATTGGATTTGAATATTTCTCTTCTATAACAGTATGTTACAGTTCTTTCTTGATGCTGTGAATCTGTATGCTGTGAATGCCTGTGGTTAATAAGGAAGCTGCTTAGGCTTATTACAGGGCAGAATAGAGTTAGACTGAAAAACTAAACTGAATGCTGGGAGAAAGAAGGCAGAGTCAGTGAGATGACATGTAGCCATTGGAGGAGACAGATGTATCCTGGAACTTTACCAGTAAACCACAAGCCTCGTGATAAAATATAAAATAATGGAAATGGGTTATTTAAGATATAAGAGATAGCTAGCAATATACTTAAGCTGTTGGCCAAGCAGTGTTTTAAATAATACAGATTCTGTATAATTATTTCAGGTCTGAGAGGCCAAGAATGAATGAGCAGCCTCTGTCTACATTGACTGACAGTTAGTGATTTCTCAAAGTACAGGGTAAACCTAAAACCTTACAGCAAGAGGCAATAGTGCCAACTTGAGGGGACCTAGAATGATCTAGCAGAGATGCTACCAGCATAAATATGTGGGATTATCTGAACTAGATTGATTGTCCTGAGAACTTCCCCCTTAAATTAGGACAATCATTTCCTGAGAACTTCTCCCTTAAATTAGGACAATCATGTGCTGAGAACTTCCACCTTAAATGCAGATACAAACATTCCATGGCCTGGAGTTTTAAGCTAAACAAAACAAAAAAGTGGGGTGCTTAACAGTGCATCCTTATTCCCCAGCTTCCTGAGTGTGGGTGCAATGTGACTAGCTTCCATGACTTCACCCCATGAGAGCTCTATTGCAACAATGAGAAAATCAACATGTATGAGTAATGCTTTGTTAGTCTATGTTATTCTTGGAATAGATATTTTCACACATTCCTCTTCTAGACAGTATGCCATTCTGTAGCTTAGACTGGCCTCAAACATTCTACGATACACTCCTCTCTGTTTCTCAAGTGGGTAAATTATAGTAGTGAGTGAGCTACCACGTCCAACTTCCATGATTATTTTGATTTTTTATTAATTTTTTGAGAACTTCATATGTGCATATATTGTACTTGGATTATAATTCACATTCAACTTTACCCCCTAACTCATAGCCACTGGCTATTTGAAAAGTGGGTGCTCCTCAAGCTATGTGAGTGTTGACATGTTGAAACATGTTGATCATCCAGTATCCAAAAAAGGTATGACCAATATCATCACTACTAATTTAAACAGGAAAGAAACTCAGATACTGGAAGGTTTCCAAACACATGACTATGAATTTTCCAAAACTGTTTTCCACAAGAAAATGAGCTTTTTAATCACTGTTGATAAATATTATTATTTGTTTTCCTTGACTTAATAGACTCACTTTGCTTATGAGACCATGTCTGCCAAATGAGTTAAGTACAATTGAGTCTAATTCATTTGTTCTTTATTCAAGTAAAGTCTGAAGTCCCATGAAAGAAAAATGGTTATTTAGCTCAGAACTGAAAGAAAAATGTAAATTCTTTTCTTTTCTGAAAAAAAATCTCTTCTGAAAAAAAAATGGTTTTAATGTTCATCTGAAGTGCATCACAAATATTTTACATTGTACAAAACAGAAATCTCAACTAAAAAGCTAATAATATTGTGTTTACTCTTTCCCTAAATGAAGTTAGGCTAATTTTTGCTTGCTTTCTTCTTAGTGAAATCTGGAGTCACTGAATTTTCCAGTCTATGCAAATTGCCCAGTAAACATGGCAAACAGTGTTTGTGGAGACTCCCCAGAAGAACTTTCTGGAATTTCACAGAATACATTTCACTTAATATTGGCTTAATACATTTTGGAAGTGGGAAAATTAGAACATAAGTTCTCACTCAACGTTATAAATTTTGGAAGTACCAAATCTGGGATTTCAAGGCAAGCATTCAAATTCACATAGCCCATGATTCAGCCATCATCTCCCACCGTTTCACTAGTGATTCAAATGTATAATATTTTTATCAAGGATCTTTGGAATATACATGCCACAAGAAAGTGTGTTCTAAAAATGTGTTTAAGAAATGACAGAAATAAAAATTCTGTAGACACATGTCCAGAGAAGGAAAAGCCATAACATATAGACTTTGTTGCAAACTTAGAAGCCCCGAGAGTTTGCCTGAGCTAATCGTATAATCATGAAAATCATAAGCATAGACTGGTCTTCAGTGTAAACTGTCCTGAGGCAGCAAGTCAATTTTCACTCCAAATGTGTTGCCACAAAGTTGCCCATGCTATATAGCAGTGCATCATTGCAACCTGGACCCTGTGGTTACCTTCTTCATTCTGTTTCTCTTGTCTCTACCAGTATCTCAACAAGGAATATGATTTCTTTGGCTCCTACATTCTTCTTTGGCACCACCCTTCTAATCTCTGTTCCAGGTCACTGTTTTTGAGTTTTTAATAGTTTTATGTTATGGGTATGGGTGTTTTGCCTGTATGTATGTGTTTAAATCACATGTACACTTGGTCAAAGAGACCATTGGATCTCTTGTAGTTTCACATGATTGAACAACCATGTAGGTGCTAGGAACTGAGCCCAGATCCTCTTCAAGAACAAGTGCTTTTATTTGCTGCTCTGCTCCCTGGTCATTCATAATAGTTTTCTAATTTATCTAGTTTGCTTTTTTATAAACCACAGCAAACACAAAAGCATCCCTAAAAACACAGTCTCCCTTAGGTACCAAGCATTCCGATATCTCTGTCACAATTAAACATCTTGAAATTGCCTGCATCTTCTCTCCCCATCATTTTATGTATAGTTCACTGCTCTGCCATCCTTCTCCCAGTGACATGCAACTGAAAGTCCTCTCTATGTTAATTAGTGTTATGTAGGCAGAGGTTTCTATCCTGTCTGGTCCTGCAATAAGCACACAAACTATATTATCTGCAATAATGTTTGGCCAATAGCTTAAACATATTTCTAGCTAGCTCTTATATCCTAAACCAGCCCATCTCCACTAATCTGTCTATTGCCACGTGCTATGGCTTACCGGCAAGGTTCTGGTGTGTCTGTCTCTTGCTGTCGGCTACCTGGCTTATTTCTGACTCTGCCTACTCTCTCTATAAATCTCTTTCAGCCTAGATTTACTCTGGTAAGTCATTTGCCAAAAGCAGCTTATTTATTAAATAATGGTAATAAAACATATTCAGAGCATATATCACCTCCCACATCAGTGTTATCAAATGCACCTTCAATTCAACCTTTCAGATCCCTTCAAACTTCTAGTAACACTCCCATTTTCTAGCTTCTCTGATCCACCTTTTTCCCTTTAATCTTCAAATGCCAACTGTCTGTTACCGTCCTAATAAGTGATAGTGTTTCTCTTCAAGGTTCCTGCTGAGGTGACTTTTCACAGCTAGGTTATTTCCTCTGTTCACAGAGCCATAAAGACTCTACTACAGAGGTTCTCAACCTTCCTCATGCTGCGACTCTTTAATGTAGTTCCTTACGTTATGATGACACCCCCAAACACAAAATTATTCCATTGCTACTTCAGAACTGTAATTTTGGTGCTGTTACAATTGTAATGTAAATATCTGATATGCAGGGTATCTGATGTGTGACCCCCCAAAAGGGGTTGTGACCCACAGGTTGAGAACCACTCCTTTACTTGCTAATAAATCTAAAAGTTTCCTCCACTCCTAGTCTGTCTTGAGAATCCAGTTTTGTAACCTCAAGTATTTCCTGAATGTCCCCACTTAGTCCTGTAATACCTCAAATATAATTTAAGAAGTATTTAATTCTTGGTTGCCCTTCTGAAACTTCCCGAACTCTCCATCAGTCCCAGTACTTCTATACTACATTAAATGGCGGCACTTCGCATTCAGTTGATCAAGTAATATTCGTGGTGAGGCATTTAGGTATTTTTCTCTCTCTGCCTAATTTTCCAAATGGAAGGTGTCACTGATTGTATTTCTAAAAGGGTGTGTGTGTGTGTGTGTATATATATATATATATAGATAGATAGATAGATAGATAGATAGCGCCTTTCACTCAACCACTTACGAATGATCAACAAAGCCTCATTTCAGCATTGTAACAAGTCCTTTTCCCTATTGTCTAACAGCCCCTGTAATATTTGCCTCCTTGTTGGCTTCTAGGGCAACCGAGACATGTAGTTTAAAAGCCTTGTCCATGCCTACTCCACCAACCCGGACACTCTCAAAACTCTACACATTTTGCTCCTTTCATCTTCAGGCATCAACACAAAGATCAATACTTAAAAACTTGTCTGTGAACTCTACACAAAGTGGTCCCTTAAGTCATTATTCTTTATTACATAACTCCTTCTGCCCTTTCTTTCATATGTAGGAAGACACTTACTCATTATTTGTCAGTTTCCAACATGGGTCCCTCCTTAACCTATGATCCCATAGACAAAGTCTCTTACAAAGGCTTCTATTAGTGTGTTTTAAACAAACAAATATTCTTCTATCCTATACCAACTTATTTATCTTATCATATAATATTCTGATCAGACTTTCCTGATAGCAAAATATTAAAGATGGATGGAAGTGGTACTAGGGAGATAACTAAGTTCAGCCATTACATTAAATGTCATTCTGTCTCCAAGTTTTATGCCAATTTGGGGATGAAAACGTTTATTATTGTTCTTGAAGTTGTTTAATTATTTCTTAAATATTTACAACATGCGTAGATACTTTAAAATACAATGTATATTTTCATTTATTTTTTTCCCTCAGAAGCCCTACTATGTGAGTATGTGCTTTAATCCCTAGTTCACACATAATAAAACTGAACACAAGAGGGTTTGCCAGAAAATTAACTAAAGCAAATAGATAGTGTGTGGTGAAGGCAGTATTTGAATTCAAGGCATCTGGCCCAAGGGAGGGCCTGTGTCCTTAAACACTGTTCCTTGATGCCTTCCGTGGTAGCATTGTAACGAGCAGCAGTAATCAGAGACTGCTGGATCTAGTCACAGGGTTTTCATCGGTTTCTCTCCGGATTTAGGCAAGACCATTTTCATTTCGTGTTGATTTGCTTGATTTCTCCTGTGAGCTCTGAAGATGCAAAGACATAATCACAGTACAGCTTTTTCTGATGAATGATACAAGTGTTAAAAGCCTGGGCCTATAGGAGCATGCAGGAGACAAGCAGCTAATTTACCTGCAAGTATTTCAGAAGATTGTCTGAAGTTAATGTTTTTCTTTTATCCTTTGAGATTAGAATATAATTGCATCATTTCCCCTTCCATATCCTCCCTTCAAACCTTTTCATATATCCACCCAAACTCTCTTTCAAGTTCATGGCACCATCCAACCTTTTGAGCTATAGGGTAAGGGATGGTAATAAGGACAGGGAAAATAAGTAATAGTTAATATTTCCTGAGGATTGACTATATAATGAGAAACTGGTTTTTATATATTTGGTTATCTGAAATTATCAATTGGCTTTAATTATGAATTATATAAATGTTAGCCAGATATTAGTATCCACACATTTTAGGGAGAAAGAACTGAGCTTCAAGATCCATATATCTCAAAGGTTGCCACAAAAACCTGCCTGGTGTCCCAACCTTAACATCTATGCCTCTTTACAAGGCCATGAGAGTAAACAGGTGTTTGGAACAGACCAAAAAAAAAAAAGAAAGAAAAAAAAAAGGATACAAAGCAATGGAGAAAAACCATATATATAAGCCCCATGATGGAGAAAACAGTGAAGTATCTACAAAATGAGAAGTTTAGAATGTTTCAATTTTATCAGAAGTAGCATCATGGGATGTGTAACCATGCTGGAAGATGTTAGAGGGGGCTTTTAATATTGAATTTAGAGTCTGAGTTGTGTTACAAGAGACTGAAGTTTGTTATGTTTTATTGAGAGGGAAAGAGTCCATATAAGGATGAAACTAGACAGGTTAATAATCACGCATGCATTACAGATAACCTTTCTTTTTCTTGGGATCCTAGAAGGCCAAGACATCTATCCCCTCATTTTTAATAGTAATAGTCCCTAGTGATATATTAAAAGGATAGATTAGGCCTCTGCAGCTATTTACTAAAGATAACTTTATTGAGATGTGGAGAGATGGCTCAATGGTGAAGAGCACTTCTTGGTCTTGTAGAAGACTCATGTTAGGTTTCTGGCACCTACATGGCAACTCACAGACATCTGTAATTCCATTTCCAGAAGATTCATCACTGTCTTCTGGCCCCCATGTGGTATCCAGACAGATATTCCAAACAAGCAGTTATATACAGAAGTCAAAAATAAATGTTTTTTTCAGGAATCAAAAATATTTATTTTGCATAGAAATCTATCCAATTTTTTCTGTGTGTACAATATTATTACATGGCACATATGTTTTAGTGAATTATGATCTAGTTATCCTTCTCTCCAAGTTGGTTGTGTCTACCTCAAATGTATGATTACAGTTAACTATTTTGTATTTCACATAGTAGGTTTACTGAAACAGACATATTTTAAGATTATGAAGTTCTATATAATTTGACAGCATTTAAAGTTTGGATTGGGTTCATGATTCAATCAGACTTCTTAATCATAAGCTCCAATATATTCTGAACTTAAATTATTGAGATACTATGTTAGATGTATGAAGTACTTGATACATAAATTTAAGCTTAAACAATCTCTATATCTACATGACCAAAATCAAAGTTGAGAAAAATAAAACCTTTTGTACAATTTTGCACAGATACTTGCAACAACAACCACTAACTCTCATTATTTCCTGACCTAGTGTTCTAATTTTCTGTTGTCTCCCTAGAACCAAATCTAGATTCTTATGTCTTTACCCTTCCAAAATCACAAACACTATCATATTTCATTTTTAATGCAGTTTCCATGGAAAAATTTCTCTTTTACTACAATAGTTCACACTCTTTTCAGTACCAAATGCACATCTTTGTCTTGACCAAGTAAATTGCTAGCCTTGGCTGGGTCTCCTGTGATGTGGGGTTGTCCTCTATATGCTGTGAATACCATTTGCTTAATAAAGAAACTGTCTTGAGTCTGTGATAGGGTAGAATTTAGTTAGGCAGGGAAAACTAAACTGAATGCTGGGAGAAAGAAGTACAGAGTGAAGGGAGAAGACATGTAGTCCTTCCAGAGATAGACGTTGGAACTTTACCCAGTAAACCACAGCCACATGGCAATACACAAAATAATAGAAATGGGTTAAATTAATATGTAAGAGTTAGCCAATAATAAGCTAGAGCTAATGAGCCAAGCAGTGATTTAATTAATACATTTTCTGTGTGATTTTTTTCGGGTCTCAGCCAGGTACCAACAAGCGGCTCTCCTCCAACACACCTGAAAAATCTATACTCAAGCTTGCTTAGTGTGGTGGTTTGAATCAGAATGGTCCCCATAGGCTCATACATTTGAATGCTTAGTCATCAGGGAGTAGCACTAGGTAAAAAGTATTAGAAAGTGTGGTTTTGTTGGAGGAAGTGTGTTGCTAGGGGAGGGCTTTGCCATTTCAGAAGCCCCAGTCGGGTCTAGTGGCTCTCTCTTCCTGCTGCTTATGGATCTGGATGTAGAATTGTCAGCTTCTCCAGTACTATTTCTGCTTATATGCTGCTATACTCCCCACCATGATGATAACAGATTAGACTTCTGAAACTGTAATCAAGCCCCAAATAAATGATTCCTTTTTTAAGAGTAGTTGTGCTTGTGGTATCATAGAACAGTGACTAAGACAGTTGGTAACTCTCTTAGGGTTTCTGCCTATTTATCCAGCAGCCACCATGACTTTTAAGATGCCTTTGCCTTTTTCTAGTTAGTTTGCAAGTTAACTTTCTTTTTTCTGATAATTAGAAAGTTGTCATCAATTATATTGGTGGAATCTACCTTCTCAATTTCTGTTCAGTTCTACAAACTAACTTCTGGAGTGTTACCTTTTGTCTATCCTAAAATGAATGGCATTTATCACTCTGGAAGTCATTATATATTACGAAAACTCATTTTTCCTTTTAGGTGCTCTCAAACATACTTTCCCATTTTGTCTTTAAATCATTATGAGAATTGTTTGTTGTTTCTATTTTCATTTTGTAATCAAGGACAATGAAGCCAGAAAATAACATACCCATTATCAATCAGTCAACCAGAGAGACAGACTCAGGGTGAAAAATATTTTTTTTCCTGGTTTCTTCTTAAAATTAACCACCAAGGAGCTTTGAGTTCCTGGCTAGGAAAGCAATGCATGTAGTATATAGCAAAGAACAAAGACCAGAACTTACCTTCAGATGCTGAGCACAAGCCCTAACCATTACCCTCTACCATTGCCCTCACAGAAAGGAAGAAGGTGAGGGTTTGGTCTTGTAGGTGGATATAATTTAGACTATCAAAGAGAACAGCAGACAGGAAACCTGTTGTGATGGAGTACTGACAGAAGCAAAGCGACAAGACAGAGTGCTTATGGTTTTTACAGGCATCCTGGACATTGTCATTTGCATTTTTCATGAAATGACAACATGGTCAGACACTGTATAGAGATGAGGAAACAGAAATTAGGTGGAGATGAATGCTTTGCTTTATGCACAACTAGGGAATGCTAAATGGAAAAAAAGCCACAATGGACCAAATGTTAAACTTCTACTTCAGCAGTACATCCCATGAACAATATTTTACAGGTGCAAAACCTTTCAGGCCCAGCCAGACACGTTCAATTTCCAGCTCCCCGAAAATGAGTAGAAAAGACAAGACTTGGTTTTCGTTGGTTGTTTCTTTTCTCCTGTGAACACATAATTAATTAAACAGTTCTTAAACCTAAACTACATTTAAATTTACAAAAATTTAAACATTTCCTTCTATGTATTTATCCCCTTAATGTTACCACTAGAGCTCCTGAAACCATGTGGTGATGTAAGTTCTTGGGGGGTCTCTGACCACTCCTTCACTGTCACTGTCTAACTCGCTATGGAGAATTATCATGGTATCTCCTGCTACCTTCCCTGAGAGAATCCCTAAGGTGCTGCAGAGTTATATAAACTGAACTGCATCAGAATTATAAATTTCTGATGCAAGGAAGATTCTATCAGGCTTCTGGAGTGAGGAAAAATTAAAACATATGCATAAATATGTGCATATAGCATTTCATTTCCAAATAACTGCCTCTGAGTGGTTACTGGCATTCACCAGGACCAAAATCACCAGGCCAGAAGCACAATCCCTATGATAGAAGACAGTCTGTGTTGTCAGATAGGACACAAACATTTGTAAATCAGGGATTGAAGCTAATGCAAATGGCAGGTGGAAATGCCAAGTCAAATGCCCTTTCAAACCATTGCAGAATAATTGGCATCTTTTCTATAGGCATATTTTGAGCCCAAATCCCAGGGTGAGTCACATAAGTGTTCTATTTTAGATAATAGTGAAATCAGGCCTTAGAGGATTATTAGTCAGCAAAATTCAATTTTGGCAAGACCATACTTTGGAAAAGGAAATGAAGAAATATGAAGACAGATCTGGATCTGCCATGGGAAAAAGATCCACACCATGTGCTTCCCCAGCCTGATGGGAACAGAAGAGACCTGGAAGCAGTAATGAAGAGAAGTGTTTATCCATTCTTCAAAGACCCACAAGCTCCTCCCATCCACAGGACCAGCATCACATTGCCTTTTCTGATACACACCTACCGCAAAGAGCCAAGTCCAGAGTTCTGGTTCCCCAAATGCTGGTGAGAATGTGAGTTGCCAGGACACTCATCCACTATTGCTACACATGCACAGTGTACAACCACCTCGGAAGAACTTTGTCTGCTTCTTCTAAAGCCAAGCATGATCTTTCCAGAGACTGGAGACACTATGCTCCTGGTACTTACTGAAGGCAACTGAAATCTCTGTCTACAAAACAACATGAATGTTTAAAGCTGATTCATCCTTAATTCCACACATCTGTATAATCCAAGTGTCCTTTAGTAGGTAAATGGGTAACTAAACCATTGTTCTTTTGAACAATGAAATGTTATAACTCTGTTGAGCTACAAAGCCATGAAAAATGCCTGAAAGAAAGTGAAGTGCATATCCTTCAACAAAACATGACCATCAGGTAAAGCTACAGGGTGTGATTATAAAGCATGACATTCAGAAACCATAGAAATAGTTTTTAAAAAAATGGTTTTCAGGAGTTCCAAGGAGGTAAGTAGGAAGAACCCAGAGGATGTTAGCATTGATGCTATACTATATGATTCTGTAATGGTCTGATTATGTCATTAGAACTTTGTCAAAGCTCATGAGGTGTATGACATCAAGAGTGAATCCTAACAGACAGTACAGACCTGGGGGGATGATCAAGTGTCAATGTGGGGTCCTTGGGAAAAATATTCTACCCAAGTGGTGTATGCTGATGGCTAAGGAAGTTATAAGTGTTAGAAGCAAGGAGTATAACTCAAATTCCCACACATCCTGCACAGTTGTCACTGTGAACTGAGCACTGTTCCTAAAATATAAAGTCTATTCTTTTTAAAGAAACAGTCTATCAGTAGCTTCCTTCAGTTACCACATTGCTCTTGTTGCCAAATGACCTTTCCTTTCCTTAATGATATCCCCGTCTTCCAGCCAGCCTTTTGTCTTATCCACCTGTGCTTGCTCCACCATCTCAGGAACGTGAGATCTTTGTACCTGGACCTTGTCTGAACACCCTTGTGCAAAGTCAGTTCCCCGATTGAGCCTAGGAGCTGAGAGATAAAACTTCCCCTCCAGCTTCTTGCCTCTAACAACAGACTGAGAAAGAGCGTTTGGAGCATGAGATTTCATACTGTCAATATTCTCCTTCCCAAATGTAAATCCAGTTAAAATATGAAAGAATAGTTCTGTGACCTTGGTGGGGCCTTTACCTTCTCCCTCAGTGTTCCTACTTTTAACAGTATTGCCTGATAGTAACAAGCCAATACGTAGAAACACTATTAGTATTGTCTGGATTATCCAGTTAAAGAACTTTTAGTCCCGCAACAGCCTTTGGTTCTGTTCTCAATTCTCTTGTCTTGCTCCTTTGCTTTAAGATCCTAACTGTTCACTAAGCAAACAGGCACTCAATTTTTTCTGAAAATTCCAAAGATGGGTACAGGCATTGTAGAAGGATATAGCATATTCTCTTTCTTTCAAGTCATATTTTCTAGATTCTGTCTTACTGCATGTACCTGACAAAATAGGGACCCTGAAATATTTATTGTTACTGTCTTCTGTCTCTCACCAATTGATGGTACCCCCACTAATGTCCCCATATGTAGGCATAAAGTCATAAAAATAGCTCCATGTTTGCTCTGACATGGTCAGGTTACCGGAAGAGAAATGCCTGACCCAGTGAACAGAACCATAGCAGCAGGAAGTGTTGGTTTGCAGGAGAAATGGCCTGGCCTAAAGGGATGGAAGTTGGTCTTGAAAAGCAGTTTGCCAGCAGCTGCAGGGGAGGAGAGGGGCAGGGTGTGTGCCTGGGCAGGAGTGAGGATTCAGAAAGACAGGGAGAAAGTAGATTTTTGAATGAAAGAGGAGCAAATTCTAAGGGCTTTTCAAAAAGCAACGAAAATGTCAAACATGGGGGAGGGAGGATCAAAAGGGGGGAGCGAGGAGACAGAGAAGTACTTGCACACAAAGGCTATTTTAAAACAGAATATATGCATTATAGCCTGCAGTGGGAATCTCCGGGTGAGTTTTAAACAAGGATAGAGTAGGAGGAGCTCCCTGGCAGCAACAGAGAAGTTATTTTAGAGGGAATGGTCCTGCAGTAAGGGCCTGGGGAGATGGCACAGCAGGTAAGAGTGCTTGCCCTGGAAGCATGAGAACCTGAACTTACATCCCCAGATACCACATCAAAAGCCAGGTGAGGTCACAATATCACCTGTAGCCCCAGTGTGAAACTACTAGCCTGGCTCCAGGTTCACTGAAAGACTCTGCTTCAGAGAAATAAGAGGGGTTGATGGAGGATGCCTAGGGCTCTCCTCTGGCTTCCATGCACACAATTGTGCACACAGATTGACACACATTTGCACATTACCCTTCATGTGTACATGCAGACACACACACTCAAGTGCAAGAAAGACAGGGAGGCTTGTTTGACACTAAAGCACTCACCTCAGGGACATGTTATTAATACAGGGGGTATAGGAGAGGGTTCTGAAGAGCCAAGGGCATTAAGTCTGCATCTCTACTAATACTTAGAAGGTAAACCAAGTCAGCACTGATTTGCTAGTTAGGGAGAAACCCCAACAATAATGACACCTCCAGAAAATTGCTTATTGCCCTCAACCCATTCCTAAACTACAGTAGGCAATAAAGATGTATCTAAAGCACTAAAATTAAAACGCCACCTCTTAGAGAACCACTGACCAGATTTCAATGTGAAAAAAATATTTAAAATATTAATTGACTTTTTCTCTTTTAGATATTTTTTCTTTCCTTAATTGCTGCCATTTAACGATGTTGTGAAGAGGCCCTAAAAGAGAAAGACCTTAAAGATACGAATAAGACCTATGTGAAATCCTTAACAATGACTCCTGAAATATGTTTTTAGACAACATGGATGACATAAAAACTAGCGCACTGTTATGTATTTTCTGGACTCTAGCAACAATTTAAGCCCAACTAAGGCTTGGGCGCATTTTTGGTTCACTCTAATAGCAAGTGTTGATTTACTCAGCAAGGTGCCACAATTCTAAGAACAAATTCAAAATATTCTCTTTAGTCCCACTGACCACTTTATATTTTGCCTCATGGCTGACTCAGCTAAGAGAACCTAGAATAAGCTCAACAGTGTCCTTGTACCTCTCTGGTCCCTTCTTGAGGAGGGCATGATGGCACATAGGTGAACTTTCTTCCCACTACATTTAAGTTTGTTTCTATTGCTCTTCTTAGTTTGGCTCTGGCTGGCCACATTACCCTTCTTGTACCTCCACCCCAGTGTGCCCTCTGTGTCTATGTGGCACTATATAATGAAGTCAGTATATGGGTTTCCCAGAACCCCTCCTGGTATGCCTCTCACCACACAGACTTCTCTCTTTGAGAGTTTACATTTTCTTCGGTCCCTCTCACCTTCTCCTCTGCTCACAAGGAAAGCATCCCACAGATTCTGACAGCCTCCACTGGTTCCTGAAGATAGGCTAATAAACATCTCATCGATAACCCAAGTCTAGCAACATTCCCGAGCATCTGCTTGGTCACTCTAAACGTTATGCTGCACCCAGCTGCTGGAGTCAGGCTGCTCTCTTTCCTTGCTCTGATAACATCCTCAGCCACCCACTGCATCTTAACTAGTGATGGGCTCACACGCTATAGTAACCAGAACACACACAACCAACTTCCCTAAGAGTTGGCCAACAGACTCATGGGCTGCACCATGAGGAGGAATGAGTTTCTCAAGCTCAGCATCCTTCTGGAAACGGGACTCTCATCCCCTTCTTGCCAGTGCCTTGGAATGCTCTGAGTCATTCACCGAGCATGTCCCTGCCCCAGTTTAGGAAAAACGAAAATACTTTCAGAAGATAACTATTTGGACTTTGTCTTGTCCTCTAACCACTTCTCTTCAAATGTTTGTTCTACTCTTTGCCTAAATTGTTTGGGGTGGGAAAATGGAGGTCATAGGTTAGTTTAGCAATGGCTTCTTGGCCAAGCACCGAGGGAGGTAGCTGGCTGCAACGTGATGTTCTATTCATTATGTCAGAACTTATTGTTCTCAGGATTGGGACTTTAGCCAAAATTCTAAGACAATAGGAAGAGCCCCATTCAGCATCCTATTTTAACAACTGTGAGAATTGAAAAGGCCTTTTATCACTGTCGCTGTCTCTAGCTCTTTAAGGAATGTGCTTAGAATACAGAGTTCTGTTATCAGCTGTAGGATGTGGAAGAAGAAATGCTGGTAGTAGATTCTTTAAACAGCTCCGTAAGTGACAAGAGTCTCCCTGGAGCACAGCTAAGGCAGAAGGCTTACAGATGAAATGGGTCTCAATATGTGAGTTACTGAGAAGATTTACTTCATGCTGCAGTTGAGGGTAAAAGTGAGGAGTGACAGAAAACATCCAGTAAGTTTGGAGAACTCTCTCTCTCTCTCTCTCTCTCTCTCTCTCTCTGTGTGTGTGTGTGTGTGTGTGTGTGTGTGTGTGTGGTGCTAGAGATGCAAACTTGATCCTCAAGCCATGCTAGACAAGTAATCTATCAATAAAATAATCCTCAATCATAACTAGAAGGATTGTAAAGCTGGGGTTCTCTTCCTTTCCTTGGGTAGCAGTTTGGGGTCAGCACAGACCACTTATGGAATTTATATGCCAAAAGCATTTGGCGAAACAGTAAGAAACACAGGGAGAACAAGAGGATTGCACCTGATGGTCCCATGGAGCTCTAGCTGCCACCATGGAACACTAAGAAGTACCTGTATGTATTGATGGATGCACAGAACACCCCCTCCCACCTCCTATTGGGTAAGAAGAAAGCTGGGGTACTATGATTGAAGACTGTGGTTAGTCAGGCTAGAAGAGCATGTGGTTCCTGAAGGGGAAAGGTTGATAACCAGAATCTGGCAGAGGAAGCACACATTAGTAGTGAACAGGAAGAAGCCCAGTGAGCCAGTACTACACGATTACTTTCCTGTCCACTCCACCCCTACCTAGAGCCAGAAGTCTGTTCAGATTACTCCTAAACCATGATGGTGCTCTAAGGGAAAAAAAGAAATAATGGAAAGAACTTAGAAAGCTGGATTTGAAAGGCTGGGCCAAAAATTAAAATGACTGAGTTATCCTCACTTCAAAAGTTTTGCTTCCTATATCACAGGTTAAAAAAACTGGCATATGAGGTAGGTTTAATGTAGATATTGAGAAACACAAAGGGATGCTTTGTATAGTCTAGACTTAACATCCAATTTTAAAGATAAATGCACTGAAGACAATATGAAGGGCTGGCTTCATGGTCTATATACAGCTGGGGATGCAACCAAAACTCTACTTTTGACGTCAGTTGTTACCTAACACCAAAGTCAAAACCTCCAGAACCACCATGGAGAGACTGGAGTGTTTCAAGAAGAAAGGGCCTGCCAACACATTTTCTTTGCACCAGATCCATTCCATCCTGCCATAGCCAGACTGTGCAAACACAGCCTACACACAAACCTCTGAATCATGAGCTCCTTGCTTTAAGCCTCATCGGTTTGTACACACATCCATGTGCACTCACGTTGTATAAGAACACTAACGGAGACCTTCTTTGCGACAAAGAAGACAAACTACTGGAGTATAAAGTCAGTGCAGTGAGATCCTTATGTAAGGTAAGGCAGATCCAGGATCTAATTGGATGAATCAAATCCTGAATCTGACTACAGCTCTTACCTTACACATGGTCCTTATTTTGGAACCTCAATTTCCCCATTTGTAAAGCTAATCAAAGTATCTGCCTTGGGAACCATCATAAATCATAAGCAAATGTAGACACATGGGAGATTCTATATAGAGGAGTGAGCTCCCTGTCAGTCCAGACAATCAAGTTTGGGCTGACCAGCCACATGGTGGGGATATTGTCTTGGAATAAGTACTCTGTTCCTTTCTAACGCAGAACATTCCCTAGAAAAGAAGGCCTTGCGCCAAAGAATGCCATCCACTTTGAGATAAATCCAACCGACGATTCTCATTTGGAAAAGAAGGCCAAAGACACAATCTATTTAAAACAAAGATAGAAATAGGCCAAGTCACCCCTGTGGCTGACTCAGCAGGCTGTCATGGAGTGGCCACTGGACAAAAGTCAAGAAACCTCCACTGGCTACAGTCCCAACGTTTGCTCTCAAATCTGGGGAGGGTTTTGGGAAAGTCAGGTAATAGATATGGCTGGCAGTTTCTTCATTTCTAAAATGAGTATGTTTTTTCATGAAAAGTACTCATGAGAACTAAATGAGCCAACGTGAAATTGCTCCGAAAATGGTAAATCGTAGTATGAATATAGGTATTATCATTTTGCAGAGCTCAAATTATTCTATACATCGTTAGTTCTGAAAATAACATACATAACCCAGATCTTGAGCTGAGACAAAACTATTACTTTAAACACTGAGATGGGAATAGAAGTCACTTCAAAGATTCCTGAGTTTTTTTTTCCTTTGCTACTCAAGGGTGGGTTTATATTTAAGGCAGGTAGTGGTTTGTGTTAGATAAAACACACACAAACGCACAACCAAATGGCACGAGAGGGGGCCATATAGTTATGAAAATATAAACCAGGGCTTCACCTATTGCTTTGGGGAGCAATGAAGTCTAATTCATTATGAATGCATTTGTCTCAGACCAGTAAACTAGTTCCTTCTTCAAGACACATTTTTATGTAAAGGCTTTCAGAATTTTTCTTTACTAATTAAAAATATTATAATTATTGATAGATTTTGTGTGTGTGTGTGTGTGTGTGTGTGTGTGTGTGTGTAGGGGAGCAAGTATGCCCACAGTTTACCTTTCAATGTCATAGGTCAAACCTCTCCTTCTATTGCTTGCGTCCCATGGATTATCAAATCAGTCTTAATGATAAATGACCTAACCTATAGGGACATCTTAGTGGTCCTCGATATTAATTTTTCCACAAATATTTAGGGACACTCTTCACCAGGCACGTCAGAGTTCTGACGGGTTGGCATGTGAGACTGCTATGACTACAGGGTATTGTGAAGAGGCAGAGAAACATACACAAAACTTAGAGAAATGCCATGGTTGTATTATGTCAAAGGTAATATGTAGGCAAGTTGTGTGAAGATCTACACAAAGAAGGACCCTATGTAGTTAGGAGAGATTTGCATGAGCCCTGAATCTTTAAGGGGAGATTGAAAAGAGGAACAGTAGTGCGCTGGGACAGTTGCTTTATTTTCTTGGCTTTATCAACTTGACAAAAAACTAGAGTTGTCCAGGAAGAAGGAACTTCAGATGGGTAAATGGCTCCATCACACTGACCTGTGGATAAGTCTGTAGGGCATTTTCTTGATTAATGATTAATTTGGGAGGCCCCAGCACACTGTGGGTGGTGTCAATTCTGGGAAAGTAGTCCTGGGATATATAAGAATATAGGCTGAACAAGCCATGGCGAGTGAGCCAGCCCAGAAACTGAAGTTCTCTATGATGCTATTACATCAGTTACATCCTAGCATCCCAATTTATTCTCATGCAATATAATTTTATTGAAATCTAAAGAATGGCTTTAAATGGACTTTTTAAATCAGTGCAAAACCACCCCCCATACTTTGAAAATGATTGCCAAGGAACATCTACCCTGGGCCTAGCATAATGGCTGTAGGACAGAGGCCCACTATGTGCAAAACCAATATGACTTCATATCCTTATAAACATGGTGTCAATGTTACATTTTACCTGAGTCCTACCAGCCTATCATACATGGGGATAAACATTTCAGACAATCCTTTAAGAGACAGAAAAATGGGTCTGTGTCTCGTCCTATGCTTAAGTAAAATAACACCCATTGTTTAGATAGTAAGCAGAAGTATAATTTTTTTGCCATAAAGTCTCACTGAATGCAAAGACATGGCTGGAATTTTCTTACCTAAGTTTTGCTTAATTGTCTTTCTTTGTTCTTGGTCCCTGAATCTTGACCTCAGCCTAAGTTGGAACACATCTCATTAATATTTTTCCCACACACAAACCTGATAATGGGCTAGGCTCTTGATGGAACGCTGTCTGAACTTTAACCTATCCAAGCCTTCACCTCATCTTCCCGTCCTTGTTTTCCAGCTATGTTTATTTCTCACAAACAAAAGTCTTGTATTTTCCACTGAGAATTTGGTGGTAAACATTGCTTGGATCACGTGATCAAAACTTCTGCTGATTTCTACAGTCCCGGTTCTTCTTTCAGAAACTTTGGATGACCTAAGTCTGGGTTTGTTTATTATTTGATATCAGCAAAGTAAAAATAAGCCCTGAATTGAGAACAAAAAAACAATTAAACAAACAAAACACAAACAAACAAAATGAATCACTTTTCCTAAACCCACAAGTTAACATCCAGGAGAACATCACAAAGAGTACAAGGGACCCTGTACAAGGACTGATTGGGAACAGTAGGCAAATGGCCCTCAATTTGTCCCAATCTTATTAAGTATAAGTATTATATAAATAAATTATGTTTTTATTTTGGGAATAGGTTTTTGAGATTAAGCTCTCTGTGTGATATATAAAATATGTTTAATAGTAGATGACACTGGTAATGAAAGCTTAGCTTGTAATGAGTCGTTTCTACTCAGATAATGGAAACTGCTCTCTCATCAGAATCCACCTAATTATGAAGACTCTGCTGCTGAGAAAAAATAATCTCGCATCTCCAAAAGCAACAGCTTTGCCTTTGGCCAAACACAGAAAAAAGTGTGGCTCTGCTTACTTCAAATGCCAGGAAAGGCAATCCCTAGAGTCATTTCAAGAGGTGACCCCTGCCCCTGTACCACTGACACACATATAAAAATTAAACACGTTCTTTCTGTCTTCACCACATCTAGTGCTACAACCTTTCCTAGATATTAAGGTCCTTTCAGTCATCAATAAAAACAGAAAATTAATTTATCAATCTCTTCCTCTAACTCCTCCCTTTTGGGGCAGAGTCTCTATGTAAACCACTCTACACTTAAATGTTTGGGCCTGTCAACTTAGCGTCTACTTTCATCTCATAGAGTTGAGCGTCATCATGCTAAGATTGAATCTTTTGACTCTTGTATTGACTTTATAAGACATGCAGTCTGCCAGAGTAAGAAATGGTAGAAACTGAGGTCAAAAGTTCAAGCCTCCGTGTGAGACAACTTAGATTTAAATTCATACTCTATAACATATTTGTTCTCTAATCTTAAAGATAAGTGAAATTAACATGCTCTTCACTGAAAGGGAGATGATGATAGCTATCGTGGGTCATTAGCGTCAGGATCTTAATACCTGAAACACTAACTGTGTTTAATCTTGAGTAGGTAATTGTTAAATTCAGTTCCTTCCCTCCTTTACCCATGCCAAGCACATATTCCACCAGATCTTCCATTTACTCTAGCTCAACTCCAATACAGTGTTTTGGAATTAATTAAAATATATTATTTAACAAATCGAAAGTATTTTACTGAGAGTCTATTTTTTGAAATAACAAAACTAAAAGCTGTTTATTCCAGCACTGATCAGAAAAATTATTTCTAATTTTCTTCCTTCTCCAACATTGTTTCTTCTACTTTGGGCATTGGGGTTCTGGAGAGATTACTTAGTGGTTAAAAACATTGACTGCTCTTCCAGAGGATGCAGGTTGATTCTCAACACCCATATGGCATCTCACAATTGTCTAACTCCAGTTCCAGGGGACCTGACACCATCACACAGACAAACATGCAGGCAAAACACCAATGTACATAAAATAAAAATAAATAAGTCCATTAAAAATTACTCATTGGTTCCTATGCCTGCTTATCCCATGAGATAGCCAGGAATACAAAACTTGCTAAGATATGGCCAGAGTGCCAATCAGGATGAAGAAATAGTAGACTGTGACATACAGGCTCATAACCAGGAAGCCACTGGGATTATGCAAGTGACTATAACTTAGGGACTCAGATGTGGAGCAGAAGACACAGTCCATGGGGTAAATGTATTGATTATATAAAGGATGAGGTGAAGAGTAGATAATGGGGGTTATGCTTTCACTTACAGGCTTCCAGATTAATAGAACTGATAGCAAGCACACACAATGGCATCCACATTGAACATGCAACACAGGCCATGAGTGACTTTTAGTTTGAAGCAATGTTCAATGTACACGGAAGTCCCTTTGACTAGACTGTGTGTGTTGTGGGAGGTTGCTTTGCCTCGTTAAGTTCTGCCCTGCTATAGGTCCAAAGCAGTTTCTTTATGCATTAATGGTGATCTCAGCATACAGAGGGAAAGCCCACACCATGTGTGTTCACGGTGCTCTATGTCCTAGTGGTGGGGAATAGAAGACACTGCTGCTGACAGAGAAGTTTCCAAACGGATGTTGGTTCTATAGAAGCTTTAATAATAGAAAACCCTCGAGGCCAAGTCTGTTTCTTTTTTAAGATTCCTTTCGCTCATATTTTCATCTGGACAGAGATAAATATGTCTTTCCCCATATAAACATTACTCCCAGAGAGCAAATGTCTATCTCAATTGATTTCAAACCATAGCTGTGGACGGACTCCACAGTGGTTCACTACCAGAGTTGCCAGCTCCTCCTTATTCTCAATACACCTCATGGACAGCAAGATTTGTTTGTCTATAACACTCGCCCCATGTTTCTTCTTGCATCTTGCTTTAGTATTCTCCCTCTGACTTAACATGCCAGCACTTTGAAAGAAGCAACCTAATACTCATCAGGACCCTTTTGTTCTTCGCCTGCATTCGGAATGGTGAATTTCAGGAATCACGGTAATATTCTGTTTAAAAACAAATCACTGCAGGCAGAACGCCCCCAAACTGCACTGCTTTTCTCATATCACCTTATCATTTATTCATTTTTCTCAGACATTTTGGCATGGACATACAGTGTATCTTCCCTGACATTTTTAGAAACAACTTAGCCTTGCTTATCAATGTGATTAGTGTCAATCTTGGTGGCCTTGGAAAACAGATTCTTCCTTAAAAAATATGAATCTAGAAAGAAAAATCTTACGGTCTTTGCTATCTAAATTCTGTAAATGTTGGTGTTGGTTTGGAAGTATGTCTCCCGAGTGTGTTCTAAGCTGTTATATTTATGTATAGTGGGGAGGAGAGAAGTAATAAAACCAAGATCAATTGCCTAGTAACAACCCTGATCCATAGACATTAAAGGGTATTTGTAACTTAGGCACCATAATATGGCCTAATACCCTATCCTATGTAGCTATTGATTTTTCAGTAGCAGGGCAGCCCCAGAAACCCTTCCTTTCAGGACTGAATTCTCCTTGCTGTATCCAACAAGGAATCACACTAGGTTTTGTCTGAAGGGGCTTAAGCTGAGGGAAGGATTGCTATTGTGGAAGTTCCACTTGGCCTGTGACTTAAGCATTTCTTCAGGGTTTCTCCAGCTCCACTTCTCCAATTTTATTTTCTTCAGGTTCAAGGCAGCTTTTCCTTTTCAGCAGCTGCCAATGAAGAAGCCCCAAGAAGCAGTATACTTGACACCTGACTGTTCTGATTAGAAACGATGTCCTAAGGTGTTCCAACACTCAAGAAACATACATAAGCCCCCAAATCAAGAGCCCCCAAACAAATTGTCGATTCATTTCTCTGAAATATAGAAATATGTTATAAGAAAATATAGCTGGAATAGGATAGTTTCCTTGAAAAATGTTTTGGGTAGAACAAACATCCACATGAGGAAAGAAATTTTACTATAATACACACATAAGTACATACACACACACACACACACACACACACACACAAACACATGCACATGCATGAACAACAGAAAATGTTCTAAAGACATTTAAATATAAATCTGAAATACTCAAACTCATTTGAATAAAACATACAAAAATGTTAATCTTTTCTTAGTTAAATATTTATTTTCATATATATCCATGCACACGTGTGCCACAATGCATACATAGTCAACAAACAACTTGAGTGAGTTAATTCTCTTTTGTCATGTGGATCCCCAGTATGATCAAACTCAGGTCAACAGACTTGGTATGTTAGTTTCTTTTACCTTGCTATCACACACACAAAAACAATTTTTGGCCAATATTCTTTACATGATTTCAAAATAAAAGGCAACAGAAGTAGAAATAGGCATGTAAGATTGACTAAGGCCAAAAGAAGCCATCTACACAGAACAGGGAATAACTAACAGAGCAAAGAGACAATTTATGGGATGGAATACATTATTTCCAAGCCATATATTTGATAAGATGTTGTCCAGAATACACAGTCATCACCTGATTTAGTAGAAATAAATAACCTAAATAGAAATGGACAAAGGGCTGAAAGAGATACTTCCCAAAAGATATGCAGTTGGCCAACAGGTGTTTGAAAAGGTACCTCACATCACTAGTCTCCATCAAAACAAAAGTTAAACATGCTTCACATCCTTAGGGTGGCTATTACTTAAAAAAAAAAAAGATGACAAATGTTTGTGAAGATGTGGAGGAAAAACAAAAGAATCTTTTCAGTTTTGTTGTTGTTAGAGACACATGTTTATATAATCATTATGGAAAACAATTTTTAAGTTTCCATCAAAAGTAAAAAGAGAGCTGTCATATGGTCCACAAATCATATTTTCTGGGCTTATTGTGACAGAGAACAAAATCACCATCTTAAAGAGTTCTCTGTACACCTGTCATAATTATAGTATTCAAGACAAGAGCTAAGACAGAGGGATGTGCTAAATGTCCATCATGAAAGGATAAAGACAACTTATCTCTATGTGTTTATACAACACACACACACACACACACACACACAGATCTAAAACTAGAAGGTCTTCTTTATTTTGCAATAGCAGGTATGATGGGGGACATTTGCTTGTCAGAATTAAGGACGAGAGAAAATACAAGTCTTCCACCATCTAACTTAACTATGTAAGCAAAAATACTAACATTGAAAAGTGGAGAGGAGGAAGCTGATTGCAAGCCCCTGGGGGTAGGGACAATGGACAAATGGTCAAAGGTGTAAAGTTTCCACTATGCAAGACAAGTTGCAGAAGTCTAAGGTACCACGGGATGAATGTAGTTCGTCAACACCAGTAGACTATATAACTTGATGTTATATAGTTACTAAGATGTAGATCGTAAGACACCACACAGAATATAAATAGAATAGAAAAAGCATATCTATGTGAAGTGACAGCTATGCTGAGTAGTCGTTTGATTGTGGTGTTTAGTTCTTAATATTTAAGTGTATCAAAGCCCCAAGCCGTTTACCTCAAATGTGTATGATTTTATTCTGATGATTATACCTCAAAGATAGGGAAATGGGAGACTTAAGGTTTGGCTTAATGTGAACAGAATACTGCAATCAAAGGTTCTGTTGCACAAAATTCTGCTTTCTGTTGCTGCTGTGCCCGGCAACTCTTTGAGAATATTCCACTCTGACACTTCTCAAACTCCTTCCTGGGACATTTCTATGAAGTTGAAGAAATAGTCTCATAGATGACCTACAAATGCTGCTTCCCACTCACTGTGGATAGGGTGGAAACAGAACAGTCACCACACACTTCCTCTCTCATAAAGGAAGCAATGATAAAATCCAAGATGGAGAGTGCTCTGCAAACAGCAAAGGGGGACAGCTATTAGAAAGGGTGATTTTTCCAACACTAGAGTGGAGAATTATAATCATCTGTAGCCAACAGCCCAATGAGATGTTTATGTGAATGTCCACATCAGCAGCCGGGGCACATAATGCAGAAGGACAGACTGACTCTATTCGTGTAGAGGTTAAACATTGTCAATACTTAATCCTTTCAACGAATCCTGTCCTGTCAGTGACTCCAGAATCCTGAAAGGTGTGTTCCTGTACTGTCATTTCAGGCCTCCTGATCATACTTTGGCTCCAAAATGACATCATCTACTCATGAATGGCTTGATTAGCTCCTCTCCCATGATGCTATAATCGGACAACTCAGGCTTTTCTTCAATAGTGGACTGTCTGGATTAAATAATATCCAAGTCAATGACTCAGTAATATGCAGTCTGACTTCTGCCCATGCCGACTGCTTGGTTTTATATCTCCCTACACCATACAAAAATTATGAAAACATCTAGAAAATAAAGCAATATTCTGATATTATCACTGGTAAACTCTGTGATGTTGGGATGACCCTACAACCATGACAAGCAGGTTTTTTTTTCAGTTGTCTTAAATCCTCCTTCCCTCATCTGAAAGGCTAATGCCATATTTCCCAAATACTTGGTCTTAGGAACCCTTTAAAGTTTTAGCTATTGAAAGCTACAAATAATATTAGTTTTCAACACGGGATGATGGAGTTTTCTAATGACATGGACAGATCAACAGAAGGTCAGCAGCATGGGGAGGGCTCTGAGAAGAATCCAGGCCTCAGCACCTGAGACAAACAGAATGTGAGCTTACCTACAAACACGTCAAAATTGAGAAAATGTGAACTATTACTTATTCATCCATTAAGAAGTACTAAACCTATTTACACTAAATAAACAAAAATTATTCTTTACAAAATAGTAGTGATAATCAATTTGCATTCGTGAAACATCTTATTAATACCTGGTTTCATCAATAGGCTGCTGAAATCTCATTTTATTTTTGCATTTGACCTGTTGTGATGTTCAATTGCTTAAAACACAATAGCAAACCTAGGAAAAGGTGAACTATGTTAACAGCTTTTCATATCCTTGTGAACATTCTTCTATTTCACTGCTATACCAGAGGAGAAAACCTGAAAGATGCTGTTAACTACCTGAAATTCAGAATCTGAAACCATTTCAATTAACTTCTATTAATCTGGCACATTAAAAAACCAGTTGTCTCTTTTGCATTTTGTGTCACTTGGCTCTTTGATTACAAATGTACTTATACTTCCTTTCCTATATTGATCCCCTAGCAAAGACAGATTTATTGACTTGTGCCAGTCACAAGGTGGACAGATGCCATTATACCACACTCAAAAATCAACATTCATAAATACATCTGTGGATTTCATTAATAAAAATCTCAAATACTGTAATGCTATCAAGCTCATTGCAATAGATACATTTTTAATTAATACTTATCTGGAACTAAAAGCTTAAAATTGCAAAACGCACTATTTGTTTCTCTTGATGAGATAGGTTCGCTTTACTCTTTTTAGAAAAAATGTTTACCAGGTGTTGAAGGTCAAGGAGCCACTGTCTAATGCTGGGTCTTTCAAGTAAGAATGTTCCTTAGAGAAAGCTGCCAATTAATTAAACTAAAGCTCAAAAAATGTACATGAACATTTCCTGTAGCCGTTCCTTGGACCCCAGAATATAGTACAAATAGTTCTTGCTTGCAATTCCCAGACTGTTTGCCAAAATACCCACAAGGCAATCTCACTGGACGCTTAGGCACTCAATCCTCAAGGAAGACGCACTACCATATGCTGACACTAGGAAAGAGCTACAGTGAGGTAGCTCAGATCCAAGCTCGCAGTCCTGCATTCGTTCGGAGTGGAATCTACTAGTGAAGCTGAATTCCGTGAAGCTGCTGTGACAAAATGCAAGATGTCACAGCAGAGTCAAAGGGCAACAGGAAATGAGGGCGACACCCAGTCTGAGTCAAGGTTGGAGAAACAGTACAGTGACCTGGTGGGCAGAACCTCTGACTAACTGATCTCTGTCCCATGGCAAACACTAATTTTTCAAGTTCCTACATGTTGTCGGAATGAACCATTTAAGAAGCAGGACTGGTAGGTCTGGTTGGGCTGGCTGTAGAATGTTCCGGAGAACAATGTTTTAAAAGTTGCTAGGAAACTTTGAAGCAATGATAGAAAAGACTACCTCGTAGGAGCTTTCAGTTTCATCACAGACGATTAACCAGGCACAACCAAGGGTTGAGATATTTAATAAGGTAATATTTTATGACACCATCAAAGGTTATTGGCCTTCTGTTTTCCTCTCATAAAAAAAAAAAAAAACCAAAAAACATGTCAAGAGCTGTGTTGTGCCACGGCCTTCCTTCACCAGCAATGTCAACGCTGGAAACAGCAAGTCTCTTCTCAGTTGTGGCAAAGATAGTCTGACCTTACAGGATCACTGAAAAACAAAGGATCTGTTTCCCACATTTTAAAAGCCTGCAGTCTGTTTATCACAGTCTATAAAACACCTGCAACGTAATGATTCTTCCTGTAATATGAATCGCTGGGCAAATTCTACTTACTAATCTCTAGCTCACCGCCCCTGCCTTGTTCATGAGTCATCAGGGCTTTAGAATCCCTAGGCTGGCTCAGTCTGCTTTATGAAACTGTCCTTTGTTCTTAGCCCTCCTGAGAACAAATGGTCCCCTCTTGAACTCTTGCCCCAGGCTTCTTGAGAGCTCCTGACAGTGGGGCCAAGATTTCTTTAGGTTTATTACCTTCAGACTACTGACAATTTGATCTCCTGAACAAAGCAGCAATCTTGATTTGAAATAACAAACTATAGTACTGGCTAATGTGAGCAAGAGAGGAATTTTTTAGAAAGTTACCAGGGAGCTCAGTTAGAATTAGAGGGCTGGCATGCCAGGCTCAGAAATGAACCAAGATAGTGAAAGCAGAGCAAAGATCAAGTCTTGGGTGGTTCATTTGTAATACCTGCCGCCTTTGAACATTAATCACTTTATGAGACCTTCTTACCCCCACTGCTGTTGCTGCAATAGCCTTTAACCGAGTCCTTATACCTCTGCACTCACTCAAGATTCCTTTTCCTCAGTGGGAACAACGGATCCACAGTCTTCACGCATAGACCCAGACTTTTTCTGTCAAGGGGCAAGGGGACTATCTTTTCTTTCCCATCTGCTACACTCATCTGTTTAGTCTAAATAGACAGGGTTTCCAATGTTGAACAGGTAAACTGGCAAAGTTGATACTATTTACTCCTTTAGCAAAAGGCATCCAAACACACATCTCTCCACAATCTATCATAAAGAAAAATATCTGTTGATAAACCTATGATTCGATGAGAAAGATTTCCATATCAATTGATGAATCTACCAAAATACATGCCCAGTATCTCTCCCCCCCCCAGTATCTCTTGATTGTACCATATCCTGTTGAGTGATACTTTGTGATTTTATCATAATATTTTTATAACTATTACCTGCTGGCCTTTTTTAAATACTCAGATTATGTTGTAGAACATAAAAAATTATCCATTATGTTTTATAATTACTTAATGTATAAGAAGGAAACACATGCAGAATCTATAGTGTGCTTAAGCATACAACCAATGGCTACATTACAGTCGATACCCATGACTTCTGTCTTCCTTCCCTGTGCTTCAAATCCTTCAGCAGAAACAACATCTATATAAGTGACAGAAAATTTCATTATGGATAGATACAAATAATCCTGACAATGGAGAAACAAACTTGTTTAACAACAGGATGGGCCAGGTTCCAGGGAAGCTTCGCAGTGTTATTCATTCTCTTTATTAACACCATTAAACAGTAACAGCCACGTTCCCTGGAGAACTAGACTTAATCAACCTAGTCAATACCAGAATCCTCATTTTACCTTGTTTCTTTAGGGCCAGGAGGTTTCTGACAAGATGGGCAGAAATCTACAAGTCAAGTGAAATGGATCCATTGCTAGCGTTTCTCTGGCACTAAAATCTATAAACTAGTAAAGACAAAAGTACAAAAACACAAAACAAAAGCAAAAGAATTTTATGCTAGGTAATCAGATGAAGTGATTGTCAGTATTACACCATTCAACTCCTGTATTTAATATTTCACATCTTGAGAGGCCGAGACATCTAGGATCAAGGTAAAGGCACATCCTGTAGTTGTTGAGAGCTGGCTGGTCTCTGCTTCCAAAATGACCCTTCTTGCTGTATCCTTGCACAGGGAAGGCAAATTGGAAAACAGGCAAAGAAAACTCTGAAGTTGTATCAATCTGTTTACTAATCCAGTTTATGAGAACCACACTTTCATAACTATATGATAAAGGCTGCACCTCAATACTCTGCATATTAGCAACTTTTGCTGTCATTGTGACAAAGAACCCAACAGAGGCAACTTAAGGGAAGATTTATTTTGGCTGGTGATTTAAGAGATTATAGTGTGTTCCGGTAGAGCCAGCGTGGTAGACTGCATGGTGGTAGAAACGTGTGGTTGGAGTCCCATAACACATTACAGGACCAGAAAGAAGAAAAATTCCTCCAAAAATTGGGCTAGGCCATGGCCCTAAGATTTATCCCTCAGCAACCCACTATCTCATAAAGTCTCAACACACATCACCTCAAAACATCATCACTAACAAAAACAAATTGTTTGCCTGAGGCTGTCAAAGCTATTTCACATTTTACCTACAATGGCATCACTCTGACAATTAATTTCAGTAGAAATTGAAAGGGCACATTCAGATCACAGGGTTACTGTGTATTTGCATACATGGTATACCATGGTGGCACAAATAGCATTCAGTGTGCCTTTGAAGTATTGGTAGAAAATTGAGACACAGGGACATAGCTTAATGTTTCCTCCCAGGAGCACTGCATCTTTAAGGATTGGGAGAAAATATAATAGGATCTAATATCTATAACTGGATATCTGACAGGCCCTACAAGAGCTTGATGGATTCCCTATGGCTCAAATTGAATCCTAGTTATGAAAAGTTGTGTGCTCAGCAGCAGAAAAAGACAGGCCATCTTTTAGGAGGTAAAGTAGATGACTTGCCACTAAAAGTACTGAGATGAGTCCATTGTAAAACCATTTGGATGGATAACCATGAGCATGACTACATTCATTAAATTCGGATCATAAGGTTCCCTTCCAGGGTGATTTTTCTTGCTGTTGTTTGGTTGCATTTTGCTCTTGTTTAACATCTATTTAAATATAAATAGTCTCACACTTTGAAGCCTACACTGGAGATTCATTCATACACTTTCTGGCCTGGTGATTCCCCCTTACCCAGAACTCTGCTGTTTAACTTTAAACCATCTTTTCTTCAGACTAAAGAAGGTTACAGTGCACTTCCATGGCTCTCATTCTACAAAGGATTCCTTCCTCACTTCACTGATGTCTTCCCAAAATCGGGTTAGAACTTTCTTGCCAACTACTTTGGTTTGTATCAAACTTTTTATCACAAACCATGGGTGAACCATGGTTGAGTTATTCACATGAATCAAATTTCAGACATGCAAAACACCGCTGCTGATTTTAGCCACCACAGAATGCAGCAGCAGCATCTTAACCCTATTTTTCCATTTAACTGAAATCACGTGTCTTTTGATCAAACCTCACCAATTCCTCTAAACCGGCCTCCAGTGATCATTTTATTTCCACGAGTTCGGTATTTTACATTCCATCCAGAAATGATATCAGATAGCATGCTTGCAAGATTTTATCCAACATGTCTTCCATGTTTATTCATCTTGCAAGTGGCACAGTTTGCTTCTTTTTAGGGATGAATACTATTCTACTCTGAAATATATTTTCTTTGTCCATCAGTGAAAGAAAATTTGATTCTGTATCTTGGCTACTATGAAAAATAAATATCTCTTCTGTTGACTATTTACATACATACATGTTTTATTATATATAAAAGATTACAGAAGCATATTATTGAACTATTTTTAATTTTTGAGAAACTTGTATGATATTTTTCATAAATAGCTGCAGTATTTTATGTTTCCTCCAGCAGTATACAATGGTCCCTTTCCTCTAAATCCTTGTGTGACTGCTGATACCATTTGTCACTTAGATATTATCTATTCTAACAATTACAAGGCACTAATTCATCTTGTTTTAATTTGCATTTCCTGATGATTTTTGACTATACTTATGACTTGTTTTGAGTTTGTGCTAACGACTTTGCTCAGCACTAAAAATGAGTGATTCTTATTAATGATTTATATGTGTTCATTACAAATTCTGGATGTTAACCTTTCATAAGATCTATGGCTTATAAATATACTGATTTATTCATTCATTTTCTCTGCACTGTATTGTCAGATTCTTTACAGTGCAGAATTGTTATAGTTTAATGCAATCTCTTTTACACTCACATTGTCTACTCTTGCTGTTTTTAACCTTTGGGGTTAAATCCAAAGATTTTTTTACCTAAACTAGTGAAGTGGAGTTTTTGTCTTTTCTAATATAAGGAGGAGTTTTGTTGCTTACCTTGTATTTTAGTCTTCAATTTCCTTTGAATGATTTATATTTGTTATGTGAGCTAGACTATGAATATGCAACTAATAATTGTGTATCGATTATACATTTTGAAATTTTAGTGTTTATTAGTTTTAACAAATTAGTATCTTCCGAATTTTAAATATTTAATATCATATCATGTATAAACTAAAGAACTTTCATTTTTAATTTTCATGGTGGTTTTTTTCTCTTGCCTAATTACTTTGGCTTGTACTTAAATCTCATTTTGAATAATGGTGCTAAAAATGGACATGTTATCCTATTCCTGATCTAAAAGGAATCTTCAGTCTTCAGCACCAAGCATTACACCAGCTAGTATGATCTAAATGTGAATGTTAAAAGACTATGTAACCACCATCAGATGTGGAAACTCCATTCTTCATTTCTCCTGCTGAGCCAGGAGAATGAGAAACAAAGGCAACAAGAAATAATCAGCCTTTTTCAATCAGTTTGTAGAATTGTCTCTGTCCTGACCTCTTGTAACATGAGGGGCCTGCTCATTGGGGTTACTGTCCTGCCCAGTACCCCGCAGCCGGCAAGCCCCAAAGAAAATCACACAGAGAGTCTACATTAGGTTATTAACTGATTGACCCATTATCTCAGGCTTCTTACTAGCTCCCATAAGTTATATTAACCCATTGTTCCCATCCAAGCCAGGCATATGGCCGGTACCTTTTTTCAGCTGGAACAGGGACACATGCTGCTTCCTTGGAGATCTGCACAGGAATTCCAAGGAAGCTTCCTGCTTCCCAAATCTCCTGTTCTCACCTCTACTTCCTGTCTGGTTTTCCCGCCTATACTTCCTGCCTGGCCAATCAGCATTTATTTAAGACATGATTGATAGGATACCAAATTGTCCCGCACCAACCTCTTACCTGACAGCAGAATGTAGCCCCGTTGAATATTCTGAAAGTAATCCTTCAGTGCACTTGCTCCAGTAAACAAATAGACCCTCACTAGAATCTGGGGCCACTTTTGCCTTCAGTGATCACAAAGAAAACGTTTTGACTTTAAAGAGACTATATGCTCTACCACTGTTGTATGATTTATAGGAATGAAAAGATCCTTTTTATGAAGGCATGGAGGAAAGAAACAAATAAAAATAAAATACATACAAGAAAAACAGTACCAAGTCCAGAGCTATTTAGCTTAGCTATTAGTTAATTAGCTTAGTTATTAGGTAGTATTAACATTATACCAAAAATATTAATACTACTCAACAGATACATAAGTACACTATGGAGATCAGTAATTATATCTGTCAGCTATATACTTAGGTCTGTAATTAGATGTCTGTATGTACACACATACATATGATTTTCTGCTTTAATTTAGGCACTGATTCCAAAGTAAATCTTTAGTTGTCCTTCCTAAAGTCTAATTAAACAGACACGTCTGGGAATTTTTTAACTCTTCAAAAAGATGTAAAAAGTTGAAGCTTATATATAGATCCATTGCCTGATATACTATAGAAGTAGTAATATCTAAAAGTTATTAAATATTTATAGAATATCATAGATAGATAAGGGCAGGTAGGTAAGCATGGATATAGATATAAATGGGGATATCATTAGAAAAGAAGTCTAGTGAGCTTTGTATTCATTTACCTTTAAGTCTAAGAAGCAAGGCTTGTTGTAAATATGGTGTGGCTGGCTGTGTTCCGAGTACCTGAGAGGAACAGGGGCCCTTTCCGCATGGCCTGCTTTTGGCCCTGGTTAGCTTATATACCCGGAATAATTACACACAAACTGGATTCATTTAACACACTGCCTGGCCCATTATCACTAGCCTCTTCTTGGCTAACTCTTACATCTTAAACTAACCCATTATAAAAGTCTGTATGTCACCACGAGGTGGTGACTTATCAGAAGATTCTAACCTGCATCCATCTTGGGCCAGAGGGTCATAGTGTCTGCCCCTGACCCAGTCTTCTTCCCAGCATATTGTTCTCTTTTCCCGCCTATCTAAGTCCTGCCCTATCAAAAGCCAAGGCAGTTTCTTTATTAACCAATGAAAGCAACACAAAATACATAAGATCCCTCCTACACCAAAGGTTTATGAGACAATTCAAGAATAAACACTTGTACCTCAGAGATCCAGGACTCAATCTGTTTACCACCCTTTGGGTTCATAAGGCAACTTAATGTTGTGCATTTTTAAAAAATGCTCTCTGCTCCTAACCCATATAATCACATTTATGAACATTTACCATGAGTGGCAAAACAGTTCTTTATTTGTATTATTTTCTGCCCCATCACCCAGAAGCACCATGGTTCTATTGCTAGAAACTATCGTTCCCCCCATTGTACCAAGTGGCATTGCAAGTTATCTTGTACAAAACCCATGACACAAGCTTTGCAAGTTAATTACAAAGTGTTCTTCAAAATGTTTTCTCATGAGAGCATCAACTTTTATACGTCCAAGATAAAATCATAACAGTTAACACTTCAAAGAAGCAGGTAATGAGAACTGTGGGGTATACTGAAAGACATAGGGATGTGAGGGAGATGGATAAATCCTAGCAGCATATCTATCTCTGATGTTGAGGACCAGCTCAACCTCCAGCTTCCTGAACCTGATGTTCAATAGTCTCTTCAAGTCAACTGCCAATAGCTTATGCTTACTAACAGACGGCTTTATGTCTCAAAAAAGCTCTGCTGCAGTAATAAAGTGAACAAAAGAGAAGAATAAATTCTTATGACCTTAGATGTGTCGATTTTTACCAAAGTTTTGATATCCCAATATGATCAAGTAAGGAAAAGGAGAAAACTGTGTCTAAGAATTCTTTTAGACATGCTCTATTACTTGAGGGCCCTTGTAGGAGCAATGCTTTCTCTTGCAATAATGCAGTAAACTCATCTCATTGAAAAAAACAAGTACCTGCTTCCAATGTAAAATTTCTTTTAAATACAACCCATGGGGCAAAAATTGGGAAGTCTTTAAGCAACAGAACAAAGTTGAAATAATCCTAAGAAATGTAGAAATGAAACAGACAAGCATTGTCATTTTCACTGATCTAAAAAGTGGCAAGCCTACACAAAACAAAACCCAAGAACCAGCTGTTTATCTGATTTGCCCCTACTTAGTATATAAATAACATTTGCTTGGCATTCACTAGTCATGATCTCAAAGAATATGGAAATTGCTATTAGAAAGGATAAAAACGTGGAAATCAAAAACAAAAGGAAAGGAAGGGGAAATGAAGACATAATGGATTAAAATTGGAAACTCAAAATTCCATTGCACAGAGGCTGAGAAAATGGCAAGGAAGAGAACCGGGAGATAAAACAAGAAGATTCATCAGCACACAACTAGGCTACCCTGAGCCATGTGTCTTGGGTTAGAATTTCACTCTGAGATAATCACAATCCTATCAGCACTCATATTGTGCCCTGCAGTGGGAAGCAAGCTTTGCTTCATGATCTCTAAGTCCCATGTGTTCTCCTTACTAGGTAACATTCTTAAACCACTTCTTGAATAAAATGATTTTGATAGAGAACTTTGCTAGACCTTTCAATAAACCTTGTGAAGGATGGGGGCTCAAGTCACTCCTTATACTATGCTCTTTAAACCTTCATATAACTACCTAAAGTCCCAGTAACACTTTCAGCAATTCTTGAGGAAAAATTGTTGTCAACCAGACCCCAGGGCTTATGTGGAAGGAAAGGTCTTCTAGAGTACTATGTACTCATGGTACCATCACCTTTATTTGGGAACTTTCCCAAAATTCAACTTGGTATCCAAACTAACTCTACTGACAAACTAAATACGAACTAAAGAGATGAATCTGATCAATCTGTATATTATTTCATGTGATTCTGCCAAACATTCAACAGCTGAAGAGATAACTTGTGAACTTAACACATGTAGAGTGCAGTTAAGAATCTTATTTAGGTGCAGGACTGATTTTACAGATCTTAAATGAGACTTGGAGCATTTTCAATTAGCTCCTAAGGACTTTTTATATCCTAGTCAACTAAATATCAAATGTCATGGTTTAAATTAAATTTTAATTAATTAAACAAAATGAGAAATCAGTTCCTCAGTCACACTAGACGCATTTCTAATCCTCAATAGCAATGTGTGATAAGTGCTTATCATTATTATATTGAGAAAACTCAAAATACAACATTTTTATCATTCCAGAAAGATCAACGCTTTACCTTTACTTCTTTGTACTTTTTTGATCATATTTTATACTTTCCTAGTCCCTCCCAGATCGACCCTGCCTTTCCTATCCATCCAACTTTGTGTCCTCTTTTCTTTTAAACCCAATGAGCAGAGTTTGTGCTGTCCAGATATTCTTGGATGTGTGGCTATACAGCAGGGCAGGGTTAACTTACCAGGGGCCAGGATCTTAAATAAAAGCTGACTCTTCCTCTCCATGAAGCTATCATCTGTTCCTTAACCATGGGTGGGCAGTAATGCCCACCTCCCCCACCATGCTGGGATTTGGTCTATGTTGAGCTTCATAGGTCTCCATGCTGTTGCAACTACTGTGAGTTCACATTTGCTACTCCCCTGATGAGTGCAAAAGACACTGTTTCTCAATGGTCACCTACAGCAACTGCTTCTTACTATTTTTTGTCCCTCATTCTGTAATGATTCCAGAGTCTCAGGATTAGAAGAGGTGATATAAATGTCCCATTTATGATTGTGTACCACTCAATCCCTTATTTTCTGCACCTTAACCAACTGGGTCTCTATGTCATATGTCTTCTATGGCAAATAGAAAGGGTTTAGGTAGATATGATGGAAATGTGCTGTACTCTTGAATGAAAGTCTCAAAAAAAGGAAAGACTTAATTATTCTTTGTTGGTGATGATTATTGTTGTGGTTGATTAACTCTAAAAGGTAAAGAGATGTATATTTAGAACAATAATAGTTTGGGTTTCAACATGTTCAATAAGTAAATATGGAAACATGTTTTCATAGGTTCCTTCAATCACAAAGTTATTTTCCCAGGCAATCATTTTGGGCTATGTGATATTCTCTACACAGGAACACTTCACTGAGAAAAATGCTCCAAATCACAGCCTCAAAGTTCTCGTGTGACATGTATCATTCATGCCTATGGTCAGAGCAAATATTGTTCTAAACGAGTTCACTTTCAACGGGAAACAGAAATTATATGTGTGATGTCTAGGGAACTTCCCTCCTCAGCGTGAGATACAATCAAAACCATTTGACACTTGAGAACTAAAGCTCTTCCATAAATACCTTCCTCAAGGATGCAGCTCAGAGAGCTCTGTCCTGGACCGGATACTATAAAAGCACTTCTTCAAAATAGTCTCACATGAAACCCTAAAGTTCACTTTACAATCGACCTAAATCTCCTTATGTGTACCCCAAGTTCCCCCAATTAAAAACTTCAGCATAGCAATCCTGTACCCCTGTGCCAGCTATTGAACTTGTGGGACTCCCTTCAATCAGTGGCAACTCTTTCTCTGAGTAACAAAAATAGGCCATTGCTTTCCTGGTGGACTTTTTTTTTCTTGTTTTAGCTAAAACACTGTTGTGTGTTTTCTGGGTAGCAAATATAATCCAACAAAGAGATGCAAGCCGGCTGCAGGGAAATAACTCGTGGTTCAGCATATAGTCTCTGGCCTGCATGGAAGCTGGCTTCAGTTTTGCAATCATCCCATTCATTGGTCTGAGCTAAACTTCTGATGGGAAAATGAAATGAGGCTGTCTGAGCGACTGTCACCCCCAAACAATGGCTGAATCTCAGAGGCTGGGAGAAGAAAGGGGCTTTCAGAACTACTTCTTTGTTTTGCAAAGGCTTCTATGCATTTTAATCCCCAGAATCCATATTTATCAATTTAAATGTCATGTTGGGAAATGCTCACAATGTTTGAGCCTTGGCATGCCTGCCTTTATCTAGGTGTCTAGTCCTGCTTGGTGAGTTGATCAGACAGCATTGCTTATATAAAATGGAAAGTTAGCCATGTTGTTGACTTTTAGGATCAGAGAAAAACTAGTATTTCTATGTCTTAGCACATTGTAGATGTTAAAGAAGCATATTAATTGCTCAAGAAATCCTCGTTTTGATGCCTTTTGATGTCTGAATTGGATGAATTTCAAGAGCCTGACTCACTTATAATGGAGCAGTTGTCTTTAGCATGTCTCATCTCATGTGCTTAAGTGACAAACCTCAACAATGAGACATGGAAACAGCCTCGCAGTATTACCAGATAACATCATAGCTTAATTTCATAAATGTATGGAACATGTTTCAATGGAAACCCTTTTGATAATCTGATGAAACAGATAGAGGAGAACATTGCTAGTGAAAGTGGAGGGGAAGCCCAGAATAGCATTTCCTCCTAAGAGTGTTCCCTTCAGAACCTTGCTAATTCTCTCCCACTCTGTGGAGCTCCATTGGAAATCAATAACCCTTTTTACTTTAATATCTGCAAAATGTGAAAATAGAGTAGATGAATGGCATTTCCAAGATTACCCAGAATTAGAATCCAGATGCCCAGCCCCGAGGTGAAAATTATATATTTCATTCCCTAAACAGATGTTTACAGAGGACAGACAACTGTGCGAGGCGCTGGGTCAAGTTTTATAAGGACGAAAAGTGGCACGGGCTAGCCCAGCTCTGCAACAGGTGAAGAATGTGGGAGGCACGCGATTACAGGACACTTAATTACAATCTGCAACAGAGGAGACAGATGCAGCAGAGAGAAATGGAACAAGGAATAAGCTGCGCTTTGGTGGAACATGATGATGTGACACCCTAGAGTAACAGCTTTCGAAGGCAGCATTTCAGGAACAACATGATGAAATATAGCGAGAACACACCAAGAGTGACATAGACGAGGAACAAAGACACGGGATGAGGAAAGTCTCTTCCAGGAATACTGAACAGATCAACTTTGCTGAACAAAATGTCACAAGGGGGAAGAGCAAGACATAGCGATTTTGTTTTAATTTTGTTCAGCCTTGTGCAGTTCTGAATGCCTGGCCGAAGGCTTAGACTTGATCCTGCAGTCAAAGAGGAATCACTGAAAGATAGGAAATCCTCAGTGAAATGTTTGAAGCTGTGTTTCGGGGCATTGATCTGATACCCATGAGGAAGGAAACAGATGTTTAACAACTGAAAGATGATTTTTATATAACTTTGTGACTTATCTTAATGTTTGCTTTCTGGAAAGTTAAATCATCAGTCCTTCTGACTTTGTGTTCCAAGTTCCCACAAATCATCAACTATTCCTCTTTCAGGAAGGTATGGACAAAAACTGCTGTCCATTAGCTGTTCATTTATTACCTGACTAATACTGACAACTGTTTATTCTTTGTGTCCGTGAGCTCTCACTCTATGCGATAATATTCCAGCTTTTGGGTAAGAAACGTGGTTCTTAAATGCCACGTCCACAGTCACACAGTTAAAAAGGGATGGCAATGAGAGGCCAACTCCGGCCTGGTGAGTCTGAGACTTGGGACCCTGTGCTTTGTAGAAGACTTAAAACCATCTAAGCAAAGCCAGAGTTATAACTGGTACTGTCTGGATGCTGAAAACGATGTGTTGGTACCAAAAATGTCCCTTTAACAGAGAGAGGTCTGTCAGGAAGGCATAGCAGAGGTGAACATGGAGGATCTCACCTTGAAATCCACCTGGGAGCTTTCATTAACCCTTGGGAAATTAACAGAAAGTTCCAAAGATAAGAAAAACAGGCGTCACAGTGAGATATTCTGCATATCCGATGCTTAAAATAATAGTAGTAAAATTACAGGCATGAAGTAGCAATGAAATAATTGTATCATTGGGGGTCACCACAACATGAGGAACTAACTGTTTAGGAAGGTTCACAACCAATGGGATAGAGGCAGCAACAGAGGAGGCATGGGGAAACGAATAAAGGTCCTGGGAGATGCATATCACGAGACTAATTGGCAGATATTTCCCAACATTTTTTGTCAGTTGAATCTGGACCACAGGACCTTCTGCTAACATGGTCTGACTTATGGTTTGAGTTAGTCTGCTCAAATAAACAGTGAATGCAAATGGAGAGAAAATTGATTTGAACTTAATCCCATCAAAAGATAAACATACTCACAATCCCTTATTTTCTCATCTCACGCATCTCATCTGCAAACAAGAAATTCATGTATATAAATAACTTGAAGCACTGAAATGTAAAATTCTTCACTGCATTTACAATATTCTCATTATATTAACATGGGATTTTCATAGAAACAGGGACTACCTATTGTGATTGACTATATCCAAATCAGTTTCCATACTTCACAATTAGGTTATGTTGGAATTACTACTTCGTCTCTTTAGTACTCAGTTTCTCATCTAGAAACTAGGATGCTAAAAGTGTTTACCTCATAGAATTGAATTAAATAAGTTATATATGAAAGAAACTGACATTAACCAGCATAGCAGATATACTACTTAAACCCAGGCCCTTTTCCTTATCCATAGAACAAATATTTCAAGACACCCAGTTCATGTCAGAAATCACAATAGTGCCAAACAGTATATATTATGGATTTTCCTGTATATAATACTATATAAAAGATTAATTTATTATTGGACAAATTAAGTTATAAACATAAATAGCTACATATAAATAGAATAATTATAATAAGACATTATGGAAGCTATTTAAGATGTGTTTTATTTCTGGATTATACCCATTAATATTTCCACAGCTCTTTGAATACAATTTGCTAAAGCCTTATGAAGTTAAACCCAGGTTAAAGGAGACAATTGTTCTAGCTATTATTCTGTTATGATTATTACTATGGCTTCTGATGATGTTTGCTACCATTATTTTATTAATGGTCTTATATTATGATTTATAAATGCTTTATAAATCATGCACTAGGTTGAGTCTGTTGAAGGAGTGCCTGGAGTAGTGAAAATTCTACAGCAGCATCTTGTACAAGATTAAGTTCTGCCTGTCAGATCCTAAGCAAGCTCAGCTTTCAGGAAACTAGTAATGCCTGGTGTTCAAGATGCAATGGGACCAGAATGAAGCAGAAAATAAATCACCACCACTAGAGTGGGTTGGAGGGTAATGCCAGGTGTAGAGCGTTTGTCACACGGCCTGTAGCTATTCTTTGAGGAAATTCTAGAAGTCACTGCGATTAATACAATGCCAAGAAACAGAGGGAGTTTTACAACCTCATTCACTCAGTTCTTTCATTTTTCATGTAAAATGACACAGTACAGTTTTTGTGCACTGGGGGGTAGTTTGAATTAGCTTGGTGACTTCCAAATAGGACTTCAGGTATCACTTTTTTAAAAAAAAAAAGTCACTGAACTGAATTACCTGAATTTGAATTCTGCTCATAAAATATACACTGAAGCTTAAGATGGAAAATATAAGAGAAATAATAATGAATATTCATTCTTTACACAAATATGAATATTTCTGTGTATAATCTCATTGAGTATCTAATGAAGGTCTAACTGAACCTAGTCCACTAACAGTGTATGAATGCCAAAGAATAGTGGCTATATAAACTGAAGACAATTAAGACTTTTTTCCTATTAGGCATTGCATAACTCATATGAATTCATTATGTAACAAGAGATTCAAACCTGAAAATACTTGAACATATCTTACTGCTGTAGTTCAATAGATTGCTATGTGGATTTCTTCACAATTAAGAGTCTTGTCCTGGTATGGGGTTACCTTAGTTTGGCTCCGATATCTCATTCTGATAAAGCTTTCCCTGATTGCTTGCTAATGAGACTTTCCTGTGTTTGGCTAATGAAAGGGCCTTGCAAAGCCTATGAGTTCTGCTCCACTTGTCAAATGTGACCAGGAGAGTTCTAATTTTAACAGGGAAAAGAGCAAGACCCGCAAGTAGGATTTTGGAATATTTCAACGAAGGCCTTCTAGCATGGCAGAGGAGGAACTTCAGAGATCGCACCCACCCTGTACCTCCCTGGGGTCTCTGCTCATTTGTGAGACAGTGACCATGAAGCCATGAGAGGAAGGGTGAGTGCTTCAGCGGAGGCCACGCCTCTGTCACCCTGAACTGAAGGTACTCGTTTGATTCCTGGAGGCCTCAAATTGGACTGTGTGCTCAAAGGTAGTTTAGTGACTCAAAGATCTCTATGGATTCTAAGAATGTTGCTGATTTCACAGGATACTGCCCAGAGACTATCAGACACCCCTCAAGCAAACTAGTAGCAAAGTTACAACTAGAACTCTAGTCCTTTGGTCCATTGAAGATCTCTACTTCTTGGCCACTGCATTATAGAAATTCTAACCCTCGACACCATGTCATTGACTTCACGGGTTGTCCCGTCTATGGCACTCTTGGAGTATCTCCTATTTTATTTAGCCTCAATCCATGACACATCTCTCCTATCCACCCCTCGCTAGCACAAGTCTACTCTATTCACATTTTCCTGGTTTTGTTTTCTAGTAGTGTTATTTGAAACATGTTGGACTATTCATGTATTTATTCAATTTAATGTTTGGAAATGCCAACCAATCAGTGTAAGTCAACCAAGCTTCACATATTTCTTAGTAGCTGTGCCTTAGTAAAATGAAGAGTTTAAACCTGTCCCCAGATTGGTCTCGGGACCAGCTGAACCCATCACCATTCACGCACAGCTTGTTTCCGTGCCAGCTCCAGCCACAGCCGATCAGATCCCTCCACTGTGTGGAATTCTTTCACTTGTCAATTACCGTTCTATTAAAACATGTCACTTCATAATATTTTCAATATTAAAGTTAGTTATTCCACACTATGACTGGGGTACTACATGGTTCTTAAATCAAGTATCTCCCCTTTGGATTGTTCTGAGGTTCATTCTCTATTTTGGTTTGGTCTTTCTGCTTTTTGATGGGGAACAGTCTGACCCACAAGTCCAGCCAATTGCTGGCATCCTAGTCTGGTCTAACTACAACCTGGTTCAACTCAGAGAATGCCCTGTCCCCTGTGGCTCTCTCTGATGAATGACTCATGCATTCTGGATCCTTCCCTCACCCCATATTTCTCCAGATCCTCCTTCATCATCTTTATGTAGAGCTCTGCCCTAATTAGAAATCATCCATTTACCTCCCAGCAGATCTCATGTAAACAATTACAGATTTCTCGCTTTAAACAGCAGAGTCAACCACACTGGTTCTCACTCCTTCGCTAGGGCTTAGATTAACAGTGGGATAGCATTTTTTTTTATTTTTTTGTATAAACCAGAACATGAGTCACTATATGAATAATGATGTTCTCATGGCAAATCTTTAAATGCTGACATTTATAGGTTAACAGCTTAATAAAACTGGTTGTTAATGGTCAAAAGTCAGAACCAAGAGACTTTAACATTACAAGCATGCCTACTCCAAGGCCAGGTGGGTTTAGAAAGTCCTATTTACCTAACTTATTAAAGTCCAGGAGCATTTGAAGGGCTGCCGGATAACCTGGGCTAAGTGACAAGCAGGCAGAAAGCAAAAATATCAAACAGGTCAAACCTGCCTGGTTAGCTTGTGACTCCTGAGAAACTCCAAGACTAGCAGTCAAAACCCTGACCCTCCAATACAGTTCCCACACCATTCCTTATCTGTACACCAGAGACCAGTTGAAAACAACTTCTTAGCACTTATTTCAAGGAACGAACTGTTTATTTTTAGAAGACAACTTTGACATATAGGACAAAACAAGATCCGTACAATGTCACAAAATCAGTGTGTGGCTAAGAACAACTAAAATCCAAGTCGCCTGTTGTGATTTGTATGTGTGCAAGATGGATCCCAGGTCCCTGACCATGCTAGAGATGTGTAATAGACCCCCAGATGCTCCTATCTGATACCCTTCCTGTCCCAGACTAGTACACTATCATGGAAGTGACCAAAATAAATTACTTAATAACTAGTGAAATTACAAAGAATGTAAATGTGTCACCTATAACTATAGAAATATATAAAGCAATAAATATGTGCTTACGGATATGCATTAATAATCTTAAAAATAAGCTCATTAAAAGTAAAAAGGAATTGGTATAGAAAATAAGTCAGAGTATATTTTGCTTCCAGTTGGTGACTGTCTATTTCTCAGATAAGTAGGCAGGAAGCCTACACAACAAGAAACTCTTCTAATTAAACCATAGTCCAATTGGTTAATCATTGTGAATAATCACACCTACCAATTTTGTTTTCATGAGAAATGTTTGAAGTGGTTAGCTATTTCCTGTACCATCAGATACAGTCAGCCTTCTTAACGCAATTTAATTCAGCATGCCAAGATGAAATTTTAGGATAAATCTAGAACTTATATTTAAAAAACCGCCATTCCTGTTCTCAGGGCCCCCTCAGTTTTATGAGAGGCAGGCAAAACTTGGATCGTCCCTGCTTATACTAGTCACCACATGGAAAGCGTATGTACATGGCCATGGCTGAACACGCAAGAGTAGATTTCTGTAGGCAGAGCTAAAACTTAGCTCCGACTCACCTATCACATCTCCAACGTAAAAAGAAAAAAATCTAAAAAGAAAGACCCCTCTCCCAAAAGCATCCTTAAGTGTGGAAAAGGTTCCCGAATGCATCTCATGATGGGAATCACCCCTACTGGACTTAAGGCGATAACTCTGACTAGTAACAACAAACTTGATGACATTGAGAGAGACATTGTCAGTCTTCTCGTTTTGATTCTTTTCCCCCAACTTTTAGGAGGGTGGAAGGGTGACCTGACCTGTTTGTGGGACTGAGGAAGGGTGTGGGCTCTACTGGCAGTTATCTTGATGTGGGGGTTGACTCGGAACATGCCGTGATTCTGTGCTCGTGATTATCCCACAGCCCGATAACACGGAAAGGCCAACAGACTCAGAGCCAAGAACACTCTTCCAAAAACAGTAGTCCTTTGACTGGAAGCACATGGTCATGTCTTTCCAAGTTCCAGATTGTAAATTGTGAAAAACCTCTCTCCCTCGTGGAAGGCAACCTGTGATCAGGAATTAGAGGCATCTCCCACCCTGTGGGCACACAGCACTTCAAGGCTGCCATGTTTCCTTCTGTTCCTACTGCATCTGCACATCCTCTGCCAGTCTGAATCGCTCCCTGCCACTCTGTCCCCAGAAGACCGTGTTCATGACAGCCGCTGCACACAAAGAACCCTTTAAGCCTGCCATTTCACAAGCAGAGCTGAAGCACAACTTGTCAGGCTCCTGTAGAACTAGCTTTAAACTTTAAACTGAAGGCTCCCAGGAGCCTTGCCTCTCCTCTTTCATCCTTCCCATGAAAAGCCTCCTCATCAGAGCTTGCTTAGGGGACTCTACCTACAAGGATGCATGCAGACATACGGCAGCGGCGGTGGCAGCAGCAGCAGCACCCAATGTCCCAAATTTGCTCTGGTCCTTCCAATCATCCCAATTTTAAAACTGACCATGCTATGTCTTACATAGCTTTTGTCTTAAATACTGATCGGTATTTTGAATACAAGTGATAGTTTGAAAATCTGTTGTTTACTGTCCATGTCATCAATGGACTTTCTCCATATGTGAAACTCTTTTTCCCTCCTCTCGGTGACAAGTCTTCAAGGTTGGAGCCAGTTATTTAATGTGTTTACGTCCAGTGGATGTATAGAGTGATGTCTGGAGGAGAGAAAAGGCAACATTGCTACACAACCCAGGACGCACTTGAATTCGGGGTGCTTTCAAATGTCTTATGCAAATTAATGAATGAATATAAGCATTTCCTCACATACAGCCTCTTGGATAAAATGTACTCTTAGGTCACAAAAGGATTTCTTCTCACTTCTTAGTTCAGCACCTTGTCTTCTAGATAAGGGCAAATATCCTCAGAGGAAAAAAAGAAAACTGAAGGTACCAATTCACATTCGTTTCTGCTTGACAAACGGGTGGGCTTACCACCCTTGTCAGTTCCCAACACTGTATAGAGCCACGTGGACAAGAGACGTGAAACACAATGAGAACAAACAGAAGAGATGGGGAATTTCCAGGCTGACTGCTCGCACACTGACTCTCCCTTGGCCTCACTCTGAAGTTTTGCAACAATAAGGCTGATGAAGGAGTTCTTTGATTCTCCGCAGGCCTCGGGAAGCCCTACCATCAGAACACCTCCCACAATCTGTGCCTTTTCAGAGTCTGGCTAAGGAAAGCAAACACATACACCATACACATGGCGCCCTAGGGTTTTCCATAACCGTGTGGGCCTTTTCTTTCATGGTCCTCTTGGAAATGTTATTTGTGAAGCTTAAAATATGTGAGCTTTGCAGGGGTGGCAGCCTGCGATTTGGAGAAAATAACACACCAGGACAAGCCACGTGGCATTGTTTCTTCTGGGACACATTTTGTTCTGGGAAAATGTCCTAATGGCCTCTGATTTCAATGTTACTGTGTATCCCAGGCTCGTGCCTGGGAAAACACAATGGCGTTTTATATGATGATATTGTAGTGAAATAATAGCTCTCCTGTACCACAGGCAGCAAGTTGACGTGCGGCATCTTTTGGAAATAGTGAGCTTTGGATGTCTAATCTCGCAAACAGCTCTGTATATAGCACTGGTTTCAAGGCAGGGGAGGGGGAATAGCACAAACCAAGGTGTGATACATATTTTAGCACAGCATTAATTGCTTGTTTGTTGAGAGAAGCAGGGAGAAGAAAGACAGTAATATAGAACATGTGGCAAACAAAACACAAGCTTCAGTCTCAAAGACTGGGCTCCTGCAGGGAGTTCAGGAGCGATGCTGAGGTATGTAGGTTCCCTCAAGAGAATTCACTTGGCATTTCTGGCTTTTAGTTTCCTAATATTGCTAGTGTTGCTGCTGTTTATTTGTTTGTTTTTATTCTTCTTGATGCAAACTCTCCCTCTATAGCCAGGCTAACATGGAACAGGAGATTTTCTTGTCTCAAGCATCCCAAGTTTGGCCTTATAGGTATGTATCGATGTGCCTGGCTTTACTTCTTTTAAATACGGGTATTCACATCTGCTTTATATCACTTGTCTTCCTTTGGTAGAAATGTACTAGACAACTAGTGGTTCTGCTTATTGTGCTCCTAATCCTAAAGCAAGCAATTTTCTGAGGAGCAGTGAAAGGAGAGGAACCGGCACAGGACCTAGACAAATTTGCAGTTCAAGGAGATTTACTTGACCCAGAGGGAGAGAGGGCACTGAATAAGAGACAACTGTGGGGCATAGAAGATGGAGGAGAAGGAGAAGGGAACAAGGGAGAGGGAGAAAGGCTATTTGTCCTGGAGTGGGATGAAGGACGCCATCTGGATAGAGAGGAGACAGATGTAGCTCATAGGCAAATGGTGGTTTATACAAGTAAATGGAAAAAACCCTGTTGCCTTAGTTAGGGTTTCTATTGCTGAGAAGGACACCATGAAGTCAGAAACTCTTACAATGGAAAACATTTAGTTGGGGTGGCTTGTTCATAGTTCAAAGGTTCAGTACGTTATCATCATGGTGGGACACGGTGCTGGAGAAGTAGTTGTGAGTCCTATATCTTGCAGGCAACACAAAGTGGTCTGTCTCAATAGGCATGGCTTGAGCATATATTAGACCTCAAAGCCTGCCTTCGTAGTGACATACTTCCACCAACAAGACCCTACCTACTCCAACAAGGCCAAACCTCCTAATAGTGCCACTCTCTTTGAGGGCCATTTTCTTTCAAACCACCACACCTGCGTTAGGATTAGGATTTTAATTTTTGTTGGGGATATTAATTAGTCAAAGGGGCCTTTTGTCTGCTGGACTCCAGTCCTTCAATAATTGGACCTTGATAGTCAACCTCAGGAAGAGAGAGTAGCAAAACAACTGAATACGAGTTGGTGGCTAGCTTTAGCAATCTAACCTAATGGTTTTTAGCAAGGCAGAGCGAGTGGGAGGGAAGGTCAAGGCCTGCCAGAGCCATGTTTGCCATGCTGGAACTGACTAGAGACATTTTAAGCAGCATTATAGAAGACGGCCAAAATCTCGTCTACACCGGCAGGAAGGCACCTTGCATGTCCATTACCAAGAAAGACACTTCAGTTTGCCCTGAGATTTGCTGATAAGCTAAAGGCGGAGGATGGGAATTCATTGAGTCGATAGAACTCATGATCCAAGAACATTCAAGAGCTAATGTACCTAGCTCCTTAGTTCCTTAGCTGATAAATCTTATTTTTAGCTCCACAAGACTAAGCACCTGACTTCTGACTATCAGAAACTCAAGCTTGTACCTTAGCTACCATTTCAATTTCCTCATAACAACTGTAATAAATGGTCATGCGCTTTGTGATTTAAAAAGAAAAAGAAAAAGAAAAAGGAGGAGCCAGTCATGGTGGCAACGAGGCAAGAGTACAAGAATTGCAATTTGAGACTATTCTGGGCTATCACAGTGAACTGCAGATCACCCCTGAGCTACATAATGAGACTTATCTAGAACAAAACTAACACCAACATAATAACAGCAACAATACACAAATTTATTAGCAGATAATGGTTTTAGTTGTAAATCTGACACATTATCACTAAATTCAGGAGGCATCTAGCAATTATTTGCATTTTACAATCTCTAGAACATTTGCATATCTTGGTTTGATTCATGGTCCCCTTCATCCATTCTCAAAATTATACATTTTGCCCCTTGTTCTGACCCTCCTCTCTTGCCATCACCTTTCCCTTTTAAGCAGTCTTATGATTTTTATTGGGCCAGTCCAATAAAAATCCAGATAAGCCAGGAACGTCTCACTATTTCCAGATTGTTGAACTGGCAATCTTCACGTCAACCACATGAATTTCTCTTCTGCTGTGCATAGCTGATTATACATTCCTAGTCTCTAAGGATCGGGATACAAATTCCAGGAGACTTTTATTCTCTCTTTTGTTGTTTGGCTTTAGATATTTTATAATGGTTTTCCAAGGTGATAAGCAATTTCAAAGATCCAAGTTTTCGCACCAGTGAGAAGGCAATCTATGTGTTCACTGAGTGCCTATGTATGAGTCACTTTACACCAATGGGGACAGTCAACCCTCAGATCAAGGCTCTTTTCTGATGGTGGAAGAACTGGCTTACCTCCCCCATTTGTATTTACTTTCCTGTCCATGCAGCTACATTTCAACATACATCAGTCTGATTTCCTATGGATAAAAAAGAAATCAGAGCCGGGCGGTGGTGGCGCACACCTTTAATCCCAGCACTCAGGAGGCAGAGGCAGGCGGATCTCTGTGAGTTCGAGGCCAGCCTGGACTACAAAAGCTAGTTCCAGGACAGGCTCCAAAAAGCTACAAAGAAACCCTGTCTCAAAAACACCAAAAACCAATAATTTTACGTGTGTTGATCCATGTTTATTTAGCATTTCCTCAACTAAGTATTTCTTCTTATGGCCTCTATTGTCTAATTCTTACCGTTCCCCATGTGGAAGTATTACTCAAATGTTCCAGAGAAAGGGGGCATACTTTTGAAAAGCAAAAAATTTTAAAGAATTCTCATTTCAACCTTGTTTATATCTTTAAAAATACAAGTATTATACCATGCCACAAACTGTCTCCAGGACTGTGTGTTAAAAACTGAAATTCTAAAGGATTTTTAAGGCAATATGCTAAACGCACCTCAAGATCTGTGGCTTCTAAACTACTCCTCTTAAAGGGGAAAAGTACTTATTTGGAAAAGTCAGCATGAGATGATCGTTCTGCATGCATAGCCCTTTATCACCCTGGGTGTGGTACACCTTTGGCATGACAAGAGCGGGGTGGAGGAAGAAAGACAAAGACATCCTTCATGAAATGAATAAGGAATTGTTTTTATTAAGATTAATGAAATGTAAAATGTAGAAAGGAACATGAAACAGAATAAAAGGGAAGAACCCCAAATTTTTAAGTCATGTTTTTGGCAATGCTATGGAGTTTGAAGGATTCTGAAAAGAGGTTGACCAGGTTTGTAGCTAGAAGAAATGTCTGGCACCGATGGTTGAGTAGGTTTGGGACTCCACATCAGGCAAGGGTGTGTCAGACGCATATAAGACCTGTAGATGAACTGTCACAAAAGGAAGTAAGAAACCAAACTGGGAGGTATTCAGAGAAATTTGGAACCCTACCAGAAGCAAACTGGACCCTCCTTCTGCAAGGCTGTGTGTTTCCTGGGGATACCTGTACCCAGTGGTGATGTCCATGAAGGTGACCAAAGAGAGCGCCTATTTCTCTCTTAGTGGAACTACATTTCTGTGAAGCATCATCCTCTCACTAAAAGGCATAATTTAAATGCCACCTTAGCCCTTCCAGCAGTCCTCAGCCTGATTGGAGGAGTTCACGTTTTCCAGGTGAAGTCAGGCCAGCAGGAGTTGTTTCACTCCGTCCAAGGTGGAAAGTCTGGTTAGCATTTTCATTTTCCTACTGGGTTGCATACAATTTACACTGGATTTTCTGTTCTCATTGTTGTGAGAATCCTTTTTCATAAGGAAGAGTGAGGAACACACAAGGACCTATGTAAGGTTCCCAAATATGAGTCGCAATCATTTTTGCACACTTATTTCTACTTGAGTCCTGACTACACTCACACTTTTCAGATTGCAACTGATATTTGGGAACCCAACAGTGGTGCTCCAAATGGATCAAATAGGTTATCTTAAGGTTTGTGCTACACTGGGAAAGTATATGATCGCTCTCAGCTTCCATGTATCATCTTTATATTGGTGATGACTCTATACTGTATTGTGAGGATTTGAAATGGAGGCTTCTGAATTCTGGTTTTCATCGTTGTTTTGTTTTCTTGAGTCAGGGTCTCAGTATGGATCCTTGACTCGCTTATAGCTCGTTGACTTGGAACTTGATGGTATGAAGGTCAGACTGGCCATTCACCCCTATAGACCTACCTGCTTCTCACTCCTAAGTACTGGGATTAAAGGTGCACACCAGTACTCTTGGCCTGCTCATTTGTATTTTGATCTGTTGTGAGTTTCTGTAATGGTCTCTTCCTATTGCAAAAAGAAATCTCTTTGATGAGGACAGGCAAAGATCTACTGGCAACAGAAGACTAAGCTATCCCTTTCTGTTAAATAATGGTATAGACACATGGCTTCAGAAGTTCTCTGAGAACTCACTTATTTAGCAACTACGTGACTGTACTATGTTTATTTGCTGAATGACTTATTCAAAGAGAAAAAGTGTTTGAGGTTCTCTTTGGGAAATCTCTCAAGTTGTATGATTGCATCCCTCCAAAGACTCAATCCCTCCAGCTCTCAGGCCAGCCTCTGTAAAATGGGGACCGTGAGAATTAGTGCAGCAAACACAGCCCCTGGAAGAAATGATTGAGCAGCAGTGCTCCTGAAACACTAGGCAGAAAAGTGTTCAAAAAGGAATTACTGATTGTCTTTCCAGACAACATGGCGGAAAGAATATTATTTTCCACCCAGGCATAGTAGGCTTCAATCCAGAAGACCCATCAATACCCGTGCCCTCTTCCTTTAAGCACAGAACACAGGGGTAGTAGGTTGCTCAGTGGAACATTTAAAGGAGAAGCGAGGATGAGGTACTTTGAAGATGGTGAGAAACTATACTCAACATAATAATATAAGCTAAAATTTATAATTAATTTAAACATGTGTCAATAGATTGCACATATATGTGTATGTGTGCTTTCATGTGTGAGGGGGCATATGGGTGTGAGAGAGAGAGAATGTATATGTATATGAGGTACAGAGATGAAGTCAGGTAGACTACTTGATCATTCTCAGACTTTTATATTGGGGTGAGTTTTTCACTTGAATGCAGACTTCACCTAGTACTTTACCTAGCACAGTAATCTCATTCCAGGGTCCCATGTCTTCATATCCTTGGTACTGGGATAACATATGGGCTGGCATACTCACCTTATGTTCATGTATGTCCTGAGGATCTAAACTCTACTCCTTATACTTATACAGCAAGCATTTGCCCACTGAACAATCTCCCCAACCTTAAGTCATGCAAGTATTACTATAAAATAACATGGAAAGAAGAAAAGCTTTCTATATGCTCCTTTCAAAGTTTTCTCAGTTATTTTTTTGTAAAATTAAAATAGAACTACATCATTACCCTCTTGTCATTTCCCCCTCCATCCCTTCCCATGTACCACCCCACCCTATTCAAATTCATGATCTCTTTTTCCTTAATTATATACATACACACATGTATAATTTATATATTTATAGTATATACTAATATATAATCACATATATGTATATATGATGCTACTATATAATATATTGTACAAAAATTGCTATATCAAATATGTGTACAAATAACTAGGAATATTTATATATTTCTAGATACTTAATTACAATCTTCTCAGTTTATCTAATATTACATATATGCATATACATACACATATTATTTCAGAGCTGATTACTTAGTATTGAATAGCAAATTCGGAGGTACTCGAATAAAGCAGAATAGTTTCTAACTCATTCAAAATATATACAGCCACAAAAATGTGCAGCTTTCATTCCTCATCAAAGAGATTTCTTTTTGTAATAGGCAGAGACCATTACAGAAACTCACAACAGATTAAAATACAAATGAGCAGGCCAGGTGTAGTGGTGTGCACCTTTAATCCCAGTACTTAGGAGTGAGAAGCAGGTAGGTCTATAGGAGTGAACGGCCACCCTGACCTTCATACCAAGTTCCAAGTCAACGAGCTATAAGCGAGTCAAGGATCCATACTGAGACCCTGCCTCAAGAAAACAAAACAACAATGAAAATCAGAGTTCAGAAGCCTTCATTCAAATCCTCACAATACTGTAAAGAGTCATCACCATTATACAGATGATACATGGAAGCTGAGAGAAGTCATATACTTTCCCAGTGTATCACAAACCTTAAGATAACCTATTTGGTCCTTTTGGAAACCGCTGTTGGGTTCCCGAATATGAGTCACAATCTGAAATGTGTGAGTGTAGCCAGGACTCAAGTAGGTAGAAATAAGTGTGCAAAAATCATGAACAGTTAGAGAAGTGAGTATGCAAGACCTAGCAGAAATGGGTAATACAAAGCCTGAAGTGGAAGAAGTTCCTTGTAACCTTCATCTATGCCTGGATTAGGAAAGTATGCCAGAAAAGAAAAAAAAACTGCTTTGAGATAGAATTTGTTCTTTATAGAGTCTCTGAACTGTTGTTGCACAACCAGGTCAATTTTAGAGATTCTTCTTTTAGCATTTTGATTGTGTTTCGAGAGTAAGGAAAGAACAGTAGAGATGTATCATTGTATTGATGCAGACTCAGAGACAACTTTACCTAAGTATTTGCAGGTAACAACCCCTTTACTTTGTAAAGCATACTGTTCCAGAAAGGCATGAAACAAAGTTGATCTATGCCTACGAAAGGCGTAGGTTTGAGGAGAAATGAATGGCCTGAGACTGACACTGATGAAGAGAGTCAGGCACAAGGGTGAGTGTTGACAGTCCATTAAGATGGTCCTTGCAGCTATAGCACACGGATGGTACAGTCTGCACATAGAAAGGAAACCTTGATTTTTCTTTGCTTTAGAATGACTTGTAATAGACTCTAGCTACTGTATTCGCCCCATAATTAAATTTATATATTTAGTTTGACAGAATGCTTAATAAGCTCAATTTTATATTGTTTGCGCTGTTAAAAATTAAAACACAATCACTGGTCCAAATCTTATTAAGCTTGTTTTCAGACACACAGATGCCCTTAGGCAGAATCAACTAACAAAGATTGCCTTCCACTCCTGGGTGAGTGAGGAGAGAGCAGGCACAAGGCATGAACACTTAGCACATGCAGGAGCTGGGGTCGATTTTTATCTACATCTCAAAGGACAGATGACTGAAGCTAAGATAGATCCTCCATATTAATTATAATGAAAATGATCAAGCTGCATGATAAGACTTCATAATTGCTAAACAGTTCCTCTGCCATATTCTCAAAGTCCTAAGCTGAAAGAATTTCCAGAAATAATTTTATGTGAGTGCCTGAGAGAGACAGTGCATGAGAAAGGCCTTTGAAGCCAGGATGCTCTGGACTGGGAGCCGAACTCCTCCACTGACTCACCCTCTAACCTGGGGTGAATTATTGAACTTTTCGAGATGTTTCCTCATTGGCAAATGCAGTTAACAGTCCTGCTCCCACAAAGCTGGAGTGCAGGCTATGTGGTACACAGCAAACTTATTACTTTAGAAGCAAATACTCAAGATACTTGTTGTCTGGAAAGATGATAGAGACTGACACAGAGATATGCCAACTCCAGTTTAGCAACCCCCAGAACAGAATAGACATGAAGCCTGTTGATGTGCCCAGAAGAGGTCCCAAGGGGACATCAGTTAACCCTGAGCTAAAGGCTCTAAGCTCCCTGAGACCTAGAGTCACCTCTGCTGTTCACAGCGCAATCTATTGCTATAATTGCTCAAAACATATTTTCTAATTAAATAAGACTAAAATAATTGTCTTCAGACAATAGTGGTCAATACTGACTCATTCTTGAAGATCTGAGATACACACACACACACACACAAACACACATGCACACACATATTATCCCCCTTACAAAAGATGAGAAATGTGGAAATGTATTTTCTGGAAGAATTGCCATTCTTTGTAGAGGATGAATTACAAGGCTTCAGGCACATCAGATAGCCTGAGCCAATGGAAGCGGGACTAATATCAGAGTTTCATTAAAGAGCACATGGTCCCATTGGCACAACCCCACATGTCACAGGGGATGTCATAGATCATGAAATCCAGGCATTTGCAATTTTCCTCTGGGACTGCATTTGTCTTGAATTATTTAGCACCAGATTTCCTCACAGTGGGAATAGACCAATAATGTGGTTTTGAATAGGGGAGTAGGGGGCCGTCACGTTGTAATTAATCCATCTCTAGGAGATCAATGGGTCTGACTGAACTAGCCCCTATAAATTATTACAATTAATGTCTTTATGGCATCGTGAAAGGTTCATAGCATGAAAACCCACATTTCCAGAAGGAACAGAGAGTGAGAAACACTCTGAAACAGATCACCTCCTGTACAGTGACAATTCTTTCAGGCTACATTAGGCCCAATCATTACAGTGAATGGTATCCACTGGGGAAAAAGAGATGGCATCTATAGTAGGCAAAAGTGAGATGACTTTTCATCCAAAAGCATGTCCCAGCCCAGAAAGCATGCATCAAGAAAACCACATGAGAAATAATTACGATCTGAGTGAGGAGGCTCAACCACTCAGGACCTTTCAGACACCCTCCACTGCCTTCCAGAAGGAGCCCAGAGTCCTCGGCATATGGCATTGCAGGCCCCTCTGCGAGATAGCTCCTGCTGCCATCCCCAGACTCATCTCTCAGCCATAGTTGTATATTGTACTCTGAGTTCTAAAGTTCTCACCATTCATCAAATAAACCATGCTTTGTGTTTGATACTATTTTTCTTCCTGTGTCCTCTGACCAGGAATTCTCCCCTTCCTTTGGAGTCAGGGAAAGTGGAATCCTAATGATTCCATTAAAATAAAATTTCACCTCTGTGGCTATTCATTTATGCCTGCCTGCTACCTATTTTCTCTGAAGTAAGCTCTCCCATAACTCCCAGTCTCCTCCATTGCCGCTCTGAGCACTTTTCTATCTTCTGGGCAGCAGGCCGTGAGCTTCTTTAAAGCAAGGGCATCGTCTCATTTCTCCCTTTTCTCAGAGCTGGACTGGGGGACATGTGTTGGGTGTGTTGTTTTGGCAAACACAGAGAATGCCACAAATCCTGGCATCTTTCTCCTAAGGAAGTAGCAAGTGAAACAGACACGAATTTTCAGCATGTGAAAACATGGGGTTGATTTTGACAGGTGGCAAAGCACCAGAGAAATGCTAATCTTCCTCAGGGATCGGATAAGATACAATAAATGAGCTTTACATATGCATTCAGTCTAGCCAGAGTTTTCTTTTTGTGCCTGATTTGTATCCGTAAGTCAAGGTTAAGTTAACCTACCTGCATGCCCTCCACGTAGTTTTCAATGTCTGTGATAGTGCTAAGAATTCTCGCACGTCTCAGTTTACAGAATGCTTTCCATGATTTTCTCCTATACTACTTATACCACCATAACCACACAGCAATGACTGTTGCAGTTTACATCTGTCTTAGAGACTAATATCTCCCATTAGATTGGAATACACTTAAAGTTGAGCCCGGTCATCTATTGTTCTAGGACTGCTGAATGGCCTGCGAGTTGTTTAAAGAGAAATACAGCACCTTAATTATAAGATATGTTTTTCACTCCTACCAGTAAGGAATGTTCATACAAAATGAACAGTCTAAAGCCACTTGCTGTAGGTTGAGCACCAAAGTAGGACAATTATAAACTGTATGAAAATCTTCTTCAGGTCTGCGCAGCGTGCTGACATGCTCTTGTCCCCTACGGTCTCCCTCTGATAGTGGTGTGCTGTGAGTTCTGAAGGAAGAGGCAGAAAACAGGAGAGACCACATACATGCCTGTCTTCTGAGTAATAGGAACAGTAATCTTGTCTGCTTCCCGCTTGTGGACTATGGAAGCAGAGGGAGCAATTTTCCTTATTTTAATGTAAGCAGATGGAGAGGTTAAAGGACCTTATCTAGAGCATTAGCGACTGCCTCTTCAAATGAAGGGCCTTTGAGAATTGAAAGAGTTCTGAGAAGCCCTGGTGGCTCACAAGAGTGTATGCTCCCATTAGAATATCAAGCGTCCAAATTCCCTAAACATTAAAGCATATTCAACATGCAGAGAGGACTTGATTGTTGTAATGAAATCCAAGTCTTCTGACTGAAGGTAAGAAGGGGAGACAGACAAAACCAAAGACAGCAAACATTTTTCATTGAGCTTCTCCAATTATGATACAATCACAGGCTCCAAAGGATCACAAAAATATCTGGTTGGGATAAAGTAACATTTTCTTTACATCCTTCAAAGTCATATTAAGTTATATTCAGAAGTATAGGCATACTTCTGTATCAGAATTACTAAACATTTATTCTAAAATTCCAGCATAGTTTTAAAAGACATTTATTGTTCTAAAGACCCATAGGATCTGTGTCAATAAAGATATTTTAATCACAGCAAAACAGGGAGATAAGGAAAGAGGATTAATAGGACAAAAGTAGAAAACAGCTTGTATTAACAACAGAAACCATTATTTACCTAGTTAGGGAAATAATTTCATTTTTCAGTCCTTCCTAGGATGAAAAAAATATTTTTCTTTTTTTAAACTAAATCACTATGTTTTACATGTGTCATATGAGATGCTTTAGTTTGACAATGATATAAATATAAAATAAATAAATTGCCCAACATGAATTGGCCAGCATCTACTGCAAATTCATCTTGTCACAGAGGATAAAAGGCAGGTCTCATTAGACTCTGATGTAAGAGTCTAATATGGGAAGTAGAGACGATTTCAAAACTAAAGGAGTAAGAGTGACTTCACATCCCAGGGTGGTATTGTGTAACTCAAACTACTTATAGAACCTCATTACTTATAGGGCCTCAATATTCATAGAAGCGAGTCATCTGCTAAGACGTGTATCTGATAACAATTGATTCACTAATTTCAAAGAAAAAAATACATACCAAATAACAAAGAAGAAAAGAGAAATTAAAATGCCATTTTTTTAACTGAATATAGAAAACTATCATTGACTTAAATCATCCTGAACCAGAAATAGTCCTGTGCATGAATAATATCAGAATTATATTATTCTGGTGTAATCCAAATGATATTATCATAATCTTACCATCTGGAAAAACATGTTCTTTAAAAGCCTGTAGAGAATATTACAATGAAATTGAGAGTTCTGTGGAAAATACAGTAGTTACTTCCTTCCTCTAGAATAGAGATCAACAGCATGGTTACATAACATTTCCAAGTTGTTTTTTTTTTTTTTTTAAAAAAGTCCTTGATCTTAAAATAAATGTATTATACAGGTTAAAAGATCCCAACATCTAAGAGTCACCAATTAAAGAAGTTGGACGTTCTCAAATCCTCGTGAAGGGATCTTGGATCAGGATTCAGCTTGCAGAAAGAGAGGAAGGTACAAGCCCCCTTAGAAGAATGTATATCTTAGCAATTGGAACCCCATGTGAAAGGGAGGAAAGAGTCAATGGAAAAGTAGCTTTTACTTGGAAAGACTAGAGTGTGCAAAGTAGATCAAGAATCTCAAACATGTTCACAAACTAAACAAAAACTCCAGCCTTTCATGTAAAGTCCATAAAAACTCTAAGCATGTATTTAAAGGTGGTGTTGGAGTAGGCAGGGTTTGCACACACAAGAGTCTAAGTATCAAAGGACCAATGCAGAAAGCAGTGAGGGTTCCTCTGTGAATAATCTCCTCTTCTCAGTGGGTCAATGGAGATGGGATCTGGATACAGCATTTGACAACGCAATTCAGAAGGTTATTCACTTCTAGCTGAGCAGCATGAGACTGGAGTAGAAATCATCACACCCAGGACAACAAAAGGCTCACATCGGGAACACCAAGACAGCCTTCAGATGAGTTATAGATACACAGGGCAGATATAAAAGCCCCCCTCCTGTGAAGTTACCAGATTCCTTTTAAGGAAAATAAAAAAGAAGGTGGATATAAAGAAAGTCAGAGACAGAATACAAGATCATGCGAGTAAGCAGACGATGAACGGATATGAGAGCAATGACCCCTGTGAAAAAGAAAAAGTTATAGATAAAGCTAAAGGATTGAGGGGTCTGGGTCACATGAAATTCACAGTTCTCACTCCACACGCCACGAGTAACAGAGTTGCCTGGAATTTATCATGGGGTACAGGTCCTTCCTACTTACAGGATGGGTACCACTGAGGAAATCACCTAACCTCTAGATGCACTCATTTTCTCATATATAAAATTGGAATGAAAAAATTTCATGCACAGACTTAGTATGAAACTAATGTACAGTTTTCTGTATTTGATCACAAAATTCCCTCACTTTATTCAATTTAATAGCTCACTGTAGTTTAAATAATAGTCTTTTACCAATACATGTGAAGGCTTAACTTGAAGGTATTTTATAAGTCATAGAGAGCTATGAATATTGTATTTTTATATGACATGCATATAATTTAATGGTTATTGAAAATTTCATCAAGTACAGTTTCTATTTTTGTATAGATTTATTTATTTTATGTATCTGAGTGTTTTGCCAGTTGTGTGTATGTGTGCCTTGGAGGCAAGGAGATAGTATCAGATCCCCTAGAACAAGAGTTACAGAAAGTTGTGAATTGCCATATGGGTGCTGGGAATACAACCCCAATCCTCTGTAAGAGAAGAGCAAGTGCTCCTAATTGCTAAGCCATTTCTCCAGCAACTAAGAGATAGTTGTAAAAAAAAATAGTCTAGCGTTGTAACAAATTGGGCCTGATACTATAATCAAATGCACACATATGTATTACCTTAAACCCTAAACAAATATACCTGCCCATAAAACCCAGAAGCCACTGGGGAGAGCTTGGGAGAGTGGGAGGGTGGAGATGGAGGAAGGGTGTATATTGGAGAAGGGAATAAGATATTTACATTAAGGGAGTCATTTTAGGATTTGCAAGAGACTTGTCTCTAGAGGGGATCCC
>JAQHUG010000018.1:1859131-1885315 GCA_028555095.1 Dicrostonyx torquatus | reverse complement strand
AAAAAAAATCCAGAAACCTGACAGCAAGGACCTATAGAATACAAAGGTCACCTTAGCATATCTCAGAAGCCACAGTGTTATACAAGACAGTCTCAAGTCTCCGGTGTTCTTGGTTAAGCGGTAAGTAGTAGAAGAATGCTTGATATCAGCGTGATGTGCTGAAATAGATCTTATCTATCTTCTGTCTCACATGTGGTTAAAATCTTTGTCTTCACGTTTTCAAATACCAAAAATCTAATCATCTTTGTATATTTTAAACAAAACCAAATATATGAATACCTTTTTCATATTTGTTTCAATTTCAACTCAAACCAATCATTTAAAAATAACTATTTTATTGATTGAAGTTTTTTGTAAAGTAATTTGGAATCAGAGCTAGAAACTTGGGACTGTTAAGATTTTGTTTTTCTCTATTCTGAGCTTATAGAGGAGGTCATATCAAATCTATGATATCTGGTTTTTATTCCATATAAAGGAAAAAATGGATGGGGTAGTGACTTATCCAAGGACACCGGTCAGCAACTGTCAGGTCAGAAAAACACCTGCACCTCTAGTGTTGGTGACACCAGGTCACACTAAGACCTCTTCTGGAACTATAACTGAATCGCAGACATTTGCTTCTTAGGATCATCTAGAAGATTTTGAAACTTTCAATTTAGCCATATCACTCAACAAGGGTTCAGAATCCCTGAGGTCAACCCGTTAAGCACTAATTTTTGGAGCTCTTGGCTGAGAAGGTTGTAATCAACTGTTCTATAATAATACCTTCCCGCGTCTACATGCCACTGTCCAAATTAATATTAAACATTAATAATATCTCATAATAATGAACACTCATCTTGGGCTAAGGATACATCAAGACTCTTCTCAGCTTTTTTCTTATTTGTTCCTTATTGAAACCTTAAGGTCTAAGTGCTAGCAATATTCCTTACAGCAGCAAGGCCCTTGATGCTAGGGCACTGGGTCTCAATCTGTGGGGCAATTGACCCTTTCCGAAGGTTTGCATAGCAGATCTCCTGCTTAGCAGATATTCACATTACAATTCACAACAGGAACAAAATTACAGTTACGAAGCATCAATGAAAATAATTTTATGGTTGAGGGTCACCACAGCATAAGGATCTCTATCAAAAGGCTAATATAAAATACTAAAGCATTAGGAATGTGGAGAACACTGTCATAAGGCTAACTCCCTTTCTCAAGAATATTCAGGTTTAGTGCACCAGGTCCACAGTAGAGCCCAGACTCTTGTGAACTGTTGTCTTAGGGTTATCATTGCTGTTGGAAGGAAAGGATGTATTCAGCTTCTGCTTCCATAACACAGTTCATTACTGAAGAAAGACAGGACAGGAAGTCCTGGAGACAGGAGCTGATGCAGAAACCATTAAGGAATGCTCCTTACTGGCTTGCTTGTCAAGCTTGCTCAGTCTGCTTTCTTATAGAACCCTGTATGGCAATGGGCTGGGCCCTCTCCAGTCAGTCACTAATTGAGGATATACCCCAAAGCCAGCTAAATGCCAGGGATAGGTCCTGATCTCGCTGGTAGAAGCCTTACAAACAGACCATGTTACACAACCGTCACACATATGCAGAGGGCCTATGCCGGTTCCATGTAGGATCGCTAACTGTAGCTCCCAGAGTCTGCGGTCTCTCACGAGCTCAGGTTAGCTGTCTCTGTAAGCTCCCCAGTCATTATTTGAAGCTTCCCATGGATGATACAATCCCTCCTCCCTTTCTTTAGGAAAACCTTTTATACTGGGGGAGGAGCTCAGTCCTGCTTCAACTTGATTTACCATGCTATGTTCAAGTCCATGGGAGGCCCTTTCAAAATAGAGATGGAGAAGTGGGTAGATGGGAAGGAGGATAAGGAGGGGAGGACCAGGAGAAGAGAAGGGAGGGGAAACTGTGGTCAGTTTGTTAAATAAAGGGGAAAAAAGAAAAAAAAATAAAAATAAAGTGCCAAACTTCAGGGAGATAAAACATATCCTACAGGCTTGCCTGCAGCCTGATCTTGTGCAAACATTTTCTTGATTAAGGTTTCCTCCTCTAAGAAGACTTCAGCTTTCACGAAGTTGACATAAAACAACCAAGCACTCAATTGACGCCTTGTCACCTCGACACACAAACACATCACCATTAAGCCACAATCTTTTCTTTCTCACTCATTACCAAGATCTCACATTAAAAACATTAATAACTTTAGGAAATCCCCAGGGATCTACAAGGATGACCCCAGCTAAGACCCTAAGCAATAATGGAGAGGGTGCCTGAACTGGCCTTGCCCTGTGTGGTCAGATTGATGACTATCTTAAATGTCACCATAGAATCTTCATCCAACAACTGATGGAAACAGAGGCAGAGACCCGCAGCAAAGCACTGGGCTAAGCTCCCAAAGTCTAGTTGAAGAGTGGGAGGGGTGAGAATATGAGCAAAGAGGTTAAGATCATGATGGGATCACCCACTGATACAGTTTACCTGAACTAATGGTAGCTCACCAACTCCAGCTGGACAGGGAAGGAACCAGCATACGACCAAATTAGACTCTCTCAAGGTAGGTGACAGTTGAATGGCTGGGGCAAACTGCAGGGCCACTGGCAGTGGCACCAGGATTTGTCCCTACTGCCTGTACTGGTTTTTTGAAACTCATTGTCTTTGGATGGATACCTTGCTCAGTCTAGATATAGTAGGGAGGGCCTTGGCCCTTCCTGAAAGCAATGTGCCTTACTCTTTCTGAGGAGTGGATGGGGGTTGGGTAGGGTTATGGAGACATTGAAGGGAATGGGAGAAGGTGAGGGAGTGGGAACTGGGATTGGTATGTAATATGTAAAAAGATAGTTTGTTTTAAAGAAAATAAAATAAAAAAATAAAAGCTTTAGAAATCCCACAGTCTTTACAAATTCAAACACTTAAAAGTTCAGTCCCTTTTAAATATTTTCTTTTCAAAAACTGAAAATCACTTTTAAAATTCAAAATCTTTCAACTGTGGTCTCCTATGAAAAATCAAAATCATATTAGATACTTCCTTATTTCAAGAGAGTAGAACCAGGGCACAGTCACAACCAGAACAAAGTAAAACCAAACTCCCACAGTGTAAAAAAATCAATGTTCAATATGTGGAATTCACTCACCATCACTTGGGCTCCTCCAATGGGCTTGGGGTCACTTCTCCAGCTCTGCCCTCTACAGAAACACAGGTTGTCTTCTAGGCACAAGCCAGCTCCACTCCACACCTGCTGCTGTTCTTAGTGACCATCTCATGATACTGGGGTCTCCAAAGTGCTGGGATCTCTTTGCAACTGAGCTATACTTTCGCCATAGCTTCTCCTGGGCTTTCTTCAGGGATTCCAGCCCCACCACACAGTGCCAAGCCTCGGCTTCTCTCCAGGATTCCTTTGTTCTTTCCAAACAAGCACCACCTGGGTGACTCTTACCCTACTAAATTCAGCTGCCAGCAGGAGGTACAACCTTGGTCTCCTCTGGAACACAGCTTCTGTGTGCTGAATCTGAGGAAACACTTCCCAGAAGACTTCACCTCGATGAGGCTGGTCTCATGTTAACCACAGCTGATCCTTCAGGCCCAGCTGACAAGGATCCATTGTCCCAGCAAAGCAAAGGTTTCAGTAATTCTGATCTCTGTGAATCACACCTGATTTCTTCAGCCCTAGCTGACCAGAGCCATAAATTAACTTAGATGCTCCAGAAGAGTTTTAACTTTCCACTGAAACTTCACAAGCCAGGCCTCCATTGTTTCCCAACATTCTTGTCTTCCAGGCTCCGACAGAACATCCCACTGAACTCTCAATACTCAATGTGCTTTCTAGTTGAAAGTTCCAAAGTCCTTCTACAGTCCTCCTTAAAACATAGCAGGCCAGTCACAACAGTACCCCACCATGCTGGTACCAACTTGTCTCAGCTGGGGTTTAAATTGCTGTAGTTAAATACCAGCTTCAGTTTGGGGAGGAAAGGGTTTATTTGACTTATGACTTAGGCTTCTACATATAATTCATTATCAATGCAAAGTCAGGACAGGAACTCGAACAGGACAAGAACCTGGAGGCAGGAGGAGTGTTGCTTACTGATTTGCTCCCCCTGGCTTTCTCAGTCTGCTTTCTTATAGAACCAAAGACCACCAGCCCAGGGATGGCACCACCCACAATGGGCTGGGCCTCTTCCCATCAATCACTAATTAAGAAAATGCCCTACAGGCTTGCTTACAGTATGACCTAATGGAGTCATTTTCTTCTTCTCAGATGACTTTAATTTGCATCAAGTTGATATAAAACTATCCAGCAGAACTGTGATTTGTCCCTTGCTTAACAACAGCATCATTGTACACTGGTAGACATCTTTTTCCAAAGCAGAACCCAGCAGAGCTTTCTGGAGCCTCTGTTGCCGTACCTATTAATATTCTGCATAAAGTCCATTATACATCAATATGTATCTTCACACATAAATCTTCCACCAACACAGGGATCCTGAACTTATAAGTGATGCAAGATATTGGCCTGTAAGACAACACTGAACCTTGGGGGACAATACCAAAGGGCTATTCTCAGGGAAACAACACTGTTACGAAAATCCCATGTTGTATAAAGTTTTCTCTGGTTAATTATGGTGACTACCCAGATGTCAAAGCTACACAATCAACATTCACCCATATCCTGCTGATTTAACTACTTCTGGTTCTACCTGTTATTCCATCTCCAGCTTTAATCTTCAGTCCTCGCCAAAGTCAAATTGAAGGAGGCTAGAAATTACATGGGGTGAGAAATAGCACTGTTTCAGAGTTATTTTAGGGTTGTTTTTGTAAATGGAAATCCAAGGACACATTTTCGAGGTCTTACATCTCACTGTAAGACACTTTAAATTTTTTAGAATCATGGTTAAACATTCTTCAAATTAAAAATAGTATATTCTAAATTGTTGGTATGACTGTTTCATTTCTAAACCCTCCCTCACAGCTCCAGTGTCCAAGTTTGTAATTATGTTTATAAATGAGTTGTCACTAGTCAAATGGTGCTGCTTTAATTGTCCCAGGCTAATGAGAAAAGAACAGAGGCATATTTAGTAGGCAAATGATGCATTCTTGCTGTGTGAACTCCAAATGACATCACTGTGAACTGCGGGGAGGAAGGCTCTGAGAGAGCATGAGAAGTGGCGAGAAAATTGACTTCAATCCAACGAAGTCAGACAGTACATTAAAAATCAAAGGGACAGACCATGCCACAGCCTGGAAGCAGCAGTTTTGTTTCAACAAAATAAATTACTAGGGACAATTTAAATTAATTTTTGGCTTTGTAATTGTTCGGCTTTGGTTTGTATTTATTTTTTTTAGATTAGAGTATTATAAAAAAAGATAAGGGTGGGTATCTAGTTTTATTATACATATTTAAATAAGAAGACTAAAAGGTCTAATTTCATAATGCTGAGGTTATGAAAATATTTCTTTTAATATAAGGCATGGGATACTTCCCTACAAGTTATTGATCATGGAGGCTGTGGAAGTCCCCAAGACAACACAGGTTATTTCTGTAGCCTTTGGTTATGAACCTTAACTGCATGGCAGGGTCCATTTGTTTACAGAACGTGGGAAGATAAATCTCAAACCAACCAGGATATTCCCACCTCGATAGCTGGCTTTCATACTTGCAGAAGGGAAAATGTCTGCTCGGAAGGCAAAGAAGACATCAGTGGTTTCTACCTAGGGATGGGCCCTGTGTGCTGCCATGCTGACCGGGCAGGAAAGATGTGCCCACTGGTAAAATAGCAGGAGGAACTGCTTGAGGGTAAATATGGCTTCCGTGTTGGATCTGAGGACTAAGATACTGTGTCATGCCTGGTACTGTGATCCTGTTCAAGAACTCATGGCTGGGGAAATCATAGACAATCTGGTAAAAACTGCTATTGCTATTTTGCTAACTGGAAACTGCTGTCAAAATGCCTTTTAAATATTTACGTTTGTATTCATACACCCTGGCTACTCACAGTCTCAGCCAGGGGAGCTTCTTTTTGTAGGAGAAAACCAACAGTTACTGCAGAGATGCACACATATTCAAAGTACAGAGAAGTGGAGAGCAAGGGTTCAACCCTAGATATGCCATCTATATTAACCAGACAACCACCAACACAAGGCTCAGGGAACACCATAGGATGTCCAAAACATGACGGAAGGAAGGATGTGAGAGGAACGTGTGGAGGGTACTGTGAAACAGTCCTGTGCCTTGGCTATCACCTCAAGGAAATCACAGAAGCTATAGTTATCTGCATAAGACCTCACAAAATCAAATCAGCCAATAGCTGGGCATAAATGAAAGAAATGGTCTCTAGACCCTCAAAGGTATTGGCAGCAGAGAGTTGCCAAGAGTGGGAAAATCATTCTTTTGTGGGCGTGTGGCCATTGATATGTTTCCACTGCTCAGTAGGATTTCCCCTCCCTCGTGCATATATGGGCAGCACTAACTGGATTCAGGGGATAACCTATGAAACTGTGGGGGTGGGGAGGAGAAAAAGGAAGGAAGAAAACTCGTCTAGTTGGGCAAGAATCCTACTGGGGAGAGTACAGGGAGCTGAAAGACGGAAATGGAGGGTAGAGATGATCAAATCATATACATGCATGAGATTCTCAAAAGTAATGAAAAATACCCTTTTAAAGAAGACACACATGATGCGACTAGCTCCTGATTAGCATGGGAGGCTTGGTCTCCAAGGTGAATGAGTTCTGTAGAGGCAACTGGACCTCCAGACTCAGCTCTCCATAGGCCAAAATTAGCAGTAAAATTGCATTAAGGATAATACCAACACATTACATTGAAGAGATTTTTTTTTATTCAGTTTTTAATTTAATTTTTTTTATCTAGTCTCAAATTCATGTTACTGTTCCAATTAAATTGAAAATGAGGACATGAAGAAAAGATGGGTTTTTAATAAATTGGATTTCCATTTAGGTTTTATGAAAATTACCATGGAAATTATCATGGAAAAGTTGGTCTCTGAAAATAATGATAGAATCAATTGTTTCTATTCTTGTGATCCAGGAGAGCTGGGAATAGCAAGAGTTTTGGGATGCACAGTACGCTATAGCATTAGACATGCTAAGCTGCCTGAGTAAGACAAGTGAAGTAATATTAAGGTAGATCTTACCTGAAAATGATACTAAGAATATATTTGATGTTTTAAAGTATTGTGTAAATGCACTACCAATGCCACTTATAAACTAGTTCAAATAAGTTCATGAAGATCATATATAAATTCTATGCATAACAAAGTCAATGTTTTCAAAATCTTGGCTTTTTCAGTAATTTCACTACCAATGGAAATTTCTACTATATCAGTCTCAAGTCCCTATGATCTTAAAATAAGGCTTAATTATATTAAAGTTCAAAATACTATCTAGATAATTTTTTTCAGTTCATACCATAATAAAGAAGTTATTTTTATCTATAAATCCTATTTTCATACTCGTAATTAACTGCTTCAAAAGTACTTATAGAAAGATGTTCTAAATGCTCATCAGTAAGAAGCTTACACTTGACAGCAAGGAGAAAACTAACTTCTGATATTTAAAAAATTAGTGAAAAATGTCCCAGTGTACAATAGCCACTACTTCTATAACTTGCTCACTTGAATGATGCAATTACTTTATCGTTGTTTTTTGCTTTTGCTTATTTTTTTTGTTTTAGTAGTAGGTTTTGAAGACAGGGTTTATCTGTGTAACAGTCTTGACTTGTCCTGGAACTAGCTCTGTAAATCAGGCTAACCTCAAACTCATAGCGATCCGCCAACTTTGCCTCCTGAGTGCTGGGATCAAAGTCGTGTGCCACCACTGCCCGGCAATACAATTACTTTCCACGTGTCATGTTAGAAGTTGCTATGATAGAAGGATTTGAAAACCAGCAGCACATTTCCTGCTTAGACTATGGAATATGGACTATACATTTTCACATGCTTGAATCATCTTGAATTTTCATATATATATATATGCCAAGATCAATGACAGATAGGTAACTACTCATGAATAGAGGATAAAAGGTAAAACCTATCTTTCCATGAGGAAACATCTAGGAAATGTATGCAATTGGGTATGGAAGTTTAGACCTGCCTGCCTGTCACCCTTGTGGCCAATTGTAAGAATCTTAAGACAGTTCCCAGAACTGATTTAATTCCTTTGTCTGGTTCCACAGCCAGCACTCACACCTCCTGCGGCTCGCTAACTGGACTGAACTCAATCAATGCTTACCTAATAACATGCGAATGCTTGCAGAATAAATTGCACGCCCTGAAATCAGCAGTCAACTGAGAATCAGCATCAGACGGGTGGGCCATTGGGCACCACCAGTTGAGCTCTCCCTCTGCTGCAATGCATGGTTCCTTTACTCCTCTCAAACACTCTAGCTACTTAGAGGTAATTGACATGGTAACTAGATAAAGATTGTGACTAGATTAAAAAGGAAAACCCGCAAAACAAAAAATAAACAGTTTTCACAAGTTGATTGTGACCTAGTGCTGGTAGGCAGGAAGAATAAATAGAAGAGAAGAGAACAGAGAGAGAATGAGGGAGAAGGAGAGGGAGATGACCAGGATCAGATGGCTAGGAAGCTGCAAGACAGACAGACACAGAGTAAATCATACAGGGATGGCATATGTGGTCTCCTTGAATTTGTAGAAAATCTGTCCAGTCCCTTCTGGCTTTTAGTCTTCACTGAAAACCCAGGTGATATTCAAATAGATCTGCCTTTGTATGTTTCTTGGTCTTTTTCCCTTGCTGCTTTTAACAGTCTTTTTTGTTCTATACGTTTAATATTTTGTTTATTATGTGTCATGAGGAAATTTTTTTCTGGGTCAATGTATTTGGGGTTCTATATGATTCTTTTACCTAGACAGGCATCTCTTCTTTTAGGTTAGGAAAATGTTCTTCAATAATTTTGTTATAAATATTTTCTGTGCCTTTGATCTGGGTTTCTTATACTTATTCTATTTAAATTATTCTTAGATTTGGTCTTTTCATGGTTTTCTAGATTTCCTGGATATTTTGTGCCTGAATTTTTTTTAAAATTTAGCATTTCCTTTGACTGAGGTATCCATTTCTTCTATCAAGTCTTAAATGCCTGAGAGGTTCTCTTCCATCTCTTACATTATGTTGGTGAAGCCCGACCCTGTTGTTCCTGTTTGAGTACCTAAATTTCTCACTTCCATTTTTACCTCAGTTGAGGTTTTCTTTAGTGATTCCATCTCCACTTTCATAACCTGACCAGTGTTCTTCATCTAATTCCACTGTTTGTGTCTTTATAGACTTTGTTAATGAATTTTCTTCGTATCCTCTTTAAAGCCCTCGAACATATTCATAACAGCATTTTTGAAGTCCCCGTCGTGCTTCAGTTATATTGCATTTCTCAGGTCCTGTAGTAGGGCTGCTGGGTCTAGTGGAGACATATTGTCATTGCAGTTATTTATTGTGTTTTTATGCTAGTATTTTAGGCATGTTGCATTGGGAATATTGTAAGTCTAGTTGTTGACATCTGGTCTTGTCTTTGTTATTTAGGTGTTCCATTTGAGGGGATTTCGTTACCCTCTCTGGATCTCAGGAGCATGTAGTAACAGTGGATTGCATGGTAGGGAGTACTTCTGAGTCCCTGCTAGGTGCGGCTAATGGGAATAAAGTGTTTCTAGGTATGGGGAGCTGACAAGAAGGAATGGGGATGGGCTACAAGGGTGGGTGTCTGAGCAGTTCAAAGGAGGGAGGGAAGATGGGATCGCCAAGAGGATCTGTGGATTCTATAGAAAAGGGAGTCACCGAGGGGGGACTGGACCCTGCAGGGTTCTGCTACAGGACTGGAAATGAAACTGGGTACTTGGATGGAGGCTTCAAAGGAGATTAAAGCCTGCACACCTGTTCCCTGGCTGGTATGGCCAACAGTAGTTCCGTATTGTTTTTAGCTTGTGTGTGTGTTTCTGAATGTGGGTTAATGCGTGTGAATGCTAAGAGTTTTAATTCCTCTGCACCTGCAGTTTCAGCTGACTGTGAGCCACCATGCAGCAACCCAACTCAAGATCTCTGCAAGAGCAGCAAGTGTCCCTAACCACTGAGCCATCTCTCCAACCTCCAAACGGGGAAAATGTTTTAAAGATAAAGTGGGAAGGGTTACATAATTTGTTTTGAAACAATTATTCATAGCAATGAGAATGAGTAACAAAGGTGATATCGCCCCAAGGCTGAACAGGATTTGCTGGTAGCTTCTTTCCAGACGCGTTATAAGCAAGAGATTGCAATGACCTGTGTGCAAAGCATGGTTTTCAGAGAACCTTTGTAATAGTTTTATTGCCATGTATGTGTATAGATGAACCCCTTCTTTCTCCTTCCTTATCATAAAAGGAATTTTATACATCAATTTATCAATTTCATGTCGAGCATAGACTTCTATTCTGTTGCATTTTCTTTTTTTCCATTGCTCTGTGTTCTGAGCAACCCACAGCTTCCTTATATGTTACAGAAAGCTTAATATGGACAGCATTGCGAGTAAGGTCATCTTGTTAATCTGTAACAAGGAGGATTTCAAATTCTTTTGGTGAAATTTAAAGCCATTATCTCTATGACATGTTCAATCCTGCTTTGTCGTAACATATTGGCAGTTACGGCACCGGTCTGGTTCCTGTGTAACATCTGGTTCCTGAGATCAACATCTGATTCACATTTAGACTGAATGGCCAACAACACCATTCACGCCTGGGAACAATTCCAGAGTAAGAACATGCTCCCAACTATGAATCCCTCAAGCTCTCGATGAGCCTGACGATATGACAGGTAAGTGCTTGTTAAGTTAATTTTCCTGCCTTGGTTGGCATGTTGCCCTCCAGTGCTCAGAGCTGAGTCCTGCCTGAGGCACCGCTCTGCCCCTGTGTCTAGGACTCAGGGAGACAGCGGGCTGCCAGCAGTCTAGAGTCTCAGACTCCATGCAGTCCTCATTCCCATACCACCCTCCACTCTGGTAACCCGTCTCCCAGTTTCCCAGCCTCCAGTTGAGGGAACAAGAGTCTCCAGAGACAGGCGTGCCTCCTCATAATGTACACATTCAGCAAGTCCCCGCAGGTCTTCCAGATGGCAGCTCTGATCACACTGGTGCATACTGCACCATGACTCAGGGAGGAGGTAATAGATGGGGGAGGAAGCCTGTGTGTGTGTGTGTGTGTGTGTGTGTGTGTGTGTGTGTGTGTTTCTCTGTCTATGTGTCTGTGTGTGTTTCTGTATGAGTGTGTGTCTGTAGTTCTGTGTGTGTGTGCCTGTGTTTCTGTGTGTGTGTCTGTGTTTCTGTGTGTGTGTGTCTGTGTATCTGTGTGTGTGTTAGGTCTGTCATACCCTATACTCATATTAAATATATCTGATAACTTGTCACCCCTGCAGTTACTGTAACCACTAAATTCTGTGTCTTTGTATGTATGTTTTGTTTTTTTATTTGCTCTTTCTTCATATGGCCAAAGCCCATATGTTTTCTTAGCGAGGGACCCCTACCTCATTAACAAATAATCCAACAGGACTTACTTACTCTTTCACAGTCTTTAATCATGGTATGGATGAACTTGGTTTATCCCCCTGAGCAGATTCCATAATGACATAAGCTTACATGAGAAAATTAGGGCAGCTCTACCTTAAGACACATTTCTTCTTCTTGGATATCTGTGACCTGAATGCATAGAGTCCCTTTCCTAATTAAAAAGGTCCCATAGGAGTGGAGATTCAGGAACAGAGCCTGTCTGCCTCCCTGTAAGAACTTGGCATTAGCTTAAGAGACCAGACAGGCTAAATTTTAAAGGAGCAGGTCTTCTCACTGGCTAGTCAGAAACACACAATGAAAGAAATGTGTGTGAATGCTTATGAAAAATGGCCCATAGCTCTAGATGCAACTAATATGTCCACCAAAGGAATAAAAAGTCATGTTCAACCCTGCTGTAGTTCTCTGTGCATTTTCTACTGAGCCTAACCCATAGCACCTTGGCTGTTCTACTCAATGTCTTATAATCCTCTCTACTGAAAACTTTGACTCTTAGGTTCTGCTTTCACGTCTCATCCTTCAGACAACCTTTATTTTAGGCTTTAACAATAGCTATTCAGTCAATGTTTCCCCAGAGACCCTTGTCTGCATTCTGTCCCAACTCCTTGCCTCACAACTACAGTGACAGGAAACTCTCCCTAACAAGATGGTCTTTGGGGACTTCCCCCCCTCCCTGCTTTGAACAGTGAAAAACCATTCCCTGAACCTGATCTTCATGAAATATGTCTCAGTGTGTGTAAAGATGTGCGACCTCGCCGGCCGATGATGGTGCACGCCTTTAATCCCAGCACTCAGGAGGCAGAGGCAGGCGAATCTCTGTGAGTTCGAGGCCAGCCTGGTCTACAAGAGCTAGTTCCAGGACTGGCTCCAAAGCTGTAGAGAAACCCTGTCTTGAAAAACCAAAAAAAGAAGAAGAAAAAAAAAAGGTGTGCGACCTCCCTTTGTAGCACTGGTCCTCAACCTTCCTAATGTTGTGACCCTCTAATACAGTTCCTCATGTTGTGGTGACCCCAACCATAAAATTATTTTCCTTGCGACTTCATAACTGTAATTTTGCTAGTCGGGAATTGTAATATAAACATCTGTGTTTTCTGATGGTCTTTGACCTGCCCTGTGAAAGGGTCATTTCACCCTCAAAAGGGTCATAACTTCACAGGTTAAGAATCAATGCTCTCCAGACTGCACAGTAGAGTAGAGGGCCCCTTCTACTGGTGGAATTAAAGGTCCCTAATAAATTTATTGGAAATAAAAGTGAACATCTTCTGGGCCAGATTGACTTAGCTGAAAGACCTCAAAAAGAGGAACTGTCCTTCTGTAAGAGTTACTAAGAAAATAAGAACCTGTCCTGGATGCCCAACAATGGGAGTGGCACATGGAAGAAACTGGTGCTTTGAGGAGCTGTGGGCAGCCTTGACATATGAGATTGGACCTTAGCCAGCAAAAGCTAATACCTTCACTCACATCCAAAAATATTAATTCTTTCAGCAAACTGACTGAGCGAGGAAAGGCATTCATCTCCGTATGGGCTTCACATGGAAACAGACTTGTTCACATCTCCATTTTTACCCTGCAGGACTTAGCACAGAGGATCCCAGAAGGCCATGTCTGGATCCCTGACCCATAGGAACTGGCCACAGTCAGATGGACCAATCAACCAGGTCATGAGAAAACTACAAAGTAATTCCATATGGCAATGATCAGGAATGTATGTTATAAGGTAAAAGAATCCATAGTAAAAACACAAACCAAAATTGAAACCAAATACAGAAATATAAGTTTATATTCCCTATTACCTGAGGTCTAGAAAGCTTGTTATTTTGCTTAGTCCTCAGATTCCGTCCCCAATGCATTACTGCCAGCAACCTTTAGAGAGACAAGTTGGAGCAGCCTCATAGGCATTTTCCCCTCCTAATGAGGCCACAATGGACAGGAGAATACAAAGGCGCAAGAAGGGTAAATGCATGCAAGGCCCTGGTGGATTCCCGGAGAGTCAGACAGCTTGACATCCCGGTGGAGGACATGAAGGTGGAGGCACAGGCAGCAGGAAAGATAACAGGAAAATCTCACCTAAAGGTTCTTTTTGACTGAACATACAGAAAGAGAAATACATGAACTACAAATGCCCTTTCACATTCTTTTACAAAAATTTCTAGACCTGAAGATGAACCTCAGTGGTAGTTCTTTTGAGGAGCATGCACATGGCCCCGGATTCAAGCCCCAATTCATGAAAAAGTAGGAGAAAAAAAGTATCCTAAGCAAGAGGACAAAAGTTAAGAAAATATATACCACTTAATATAGTGCATGGGATACTCTAGTGGAGGTGGAGGTGTTGCATTTCTGTAAGGTTAGAATAAATATTTTTGTTGTAAATTGTTTTATTTTTGGCATTCCCATCATTGGCTACTCTGACACACTGACCTAGTTTGGTTTATGCTACTGGGGTAAAAGCTTGACAAAAAGCAACTTGGGAAAGTAAAGGGTTTGCTGGTTTACCCTTCTGTGCCACAGTCAATCACACAGAGAAGCCAAGATGAAGACTTGGTGCAGAAACTGAAGCAAAGGCTCGGAGGAACAATTCTTGCTATCTTGCTCTTCATGGCTCGCTCTCCTTCTGTTCACATATAACCCATGAGCATCTCCCTACAATGGCATTGCCAACACCGTTCTGGACCCTCTCATATCAATCATTGATGGAGACAGTGGCCACAAGCCAATATGACAGAGACAGTTCTTCAGTCGCGTGTACCTCTCCTCGGGTGACTCTAGCTTGTGTCAAGTTGACAGAGTCTAATCAGTACAGAGATTTCTTTCTGTGCTTCTGGTCAGAGTAACAAGCATAAGGAGAGTACTGGGTGGCAATTATGATAGGAGGACCATGTGCCATCACTAGGCTCAGAACAGTTCAGTGCTGTCGAGAACAATCTACCCACAATTGACACTTTCAAAAACAGACTCTGCAACTTTGAGCATATCTCCACAACTCTCTCTCCTCTCTTCAGTCATTCTGATTCTGAGCCTGTTTTCTAAAAATTATTGTGGAATTATCCTATTAATTGTCAGGAACTATTTCTTCACTGCAGTGGGACAGTGGTCATCATTTCTTCTTGTGAGGACAGAGCAGTGAGGAGCAAAGTAGAAACCCATTGTGTGCGATCAGTCCCATCACCAAGCTACATGTCTCCATTTCCCTTCTTCCCCAGTCTTGACACTGTTCTAATGATCCAGGCTTAAGAACTGAGCCTAGCTCAGTCCATAGACTAACTTTCTGTGGGTGGGACCTAAGCTGTGTTCCAAAGGTACAAAGGAGATAAGGCAGGGATTCTTATCAGAATCCAAGGGACAAACTCTGCTTCCTTGTATTTATATTTAAGCTTCTATCTGAGGTCTGAGGCGAAATTGGAAGAACATGTTCTCCAATAGCAAAATATCAAAGGAAAAAGAAGAGTTGGACAATTACTATATTCACACATTTGCAATGTCTTTGTTTGTATGGAAACTTCTCTAATTTATAAGGAGGCTGCAGATGTGATTCCGGGCTTTCTGCTTAGGAGATTTAGAGGTGTGAGTGAGAGAATGCTAAGATTTTTATGAACTGTGTGTGTAATATAAAGGAGTCAACTAAAACTAAACGACAGTGAGATCAAAATGTAAAACTGAACACAGACATAAGCAGGAATAACATTGATAATCTACAATATGAGTGGCTTGAATATTTAAAAAACAGTTCAGTAGAATCTAATTCATTAAAACTAAACAGTATTACCATTACAAACCTCCTCATATTTACTACTGTGCTGTCTGTGACTCTATTGATTTGATATTCTTGAGGGAAATAACTACTTAAGGAGAGAAAATAGATAAAAATAATTCAGATAATAACTGACTCTAACCCGAAGAGTTCTGCATCTTGGTTACTGTGCTGAAAAGCATGCATTTGTCAAAACCTGAAGAGATTTAGTCTACAGGGCAGGTGAGATGGCTCAGCAGGCACAAGCTCGTCTATTCACATCTGATGACCTAAGTTCAATCTCTGAAGCCTAGAAAGTGGCAGAAGAGAACACAATCTTGAAAACCTCTCTCTCTCTCTCTTCCTCCCTTTTTCCCTCCTTCCCTCCCTCCACCTCTCTCACACACACACAGAGAACAAAAGTGAACTTTACTACATGTAACTATATTTGTCAGATGACATAAGACAAATTCAGAGATACACAAATTAGACCTCACCAAAGTTAAATAAAATTATGCCACAAAAGCAACCCCAGATAGTGAAGACTCATGTAGAATTAGAAAAAAAATATTCAAATCCTTAATCAGGGAAGAACAGAACATCAAGACATGCCTAAAGTTTGTGACTCAATAGCAACCCAGCTTATAACCCAAAGGTGTATAGCTAGACACTCCCCAAAGGGACACAAGCAGATAAGCACATGGAAAGACAATTTCTATCATTAGATATTGGGGAATGCAAATCAAAATCACAATGAAATACCTACTGTAATAACTGCATCCCCAAAACATAAAATCACATACTAACAAGGGGGCAGTAAAATCAAACATTGTTGGTAAAATACTGCAAATGCTAATTTGGAAATCATTTTTGCTTTTGTTTGAAATGTCAAACATACATTACATGTTACCATCTCCACTCCTGCTGATTAATCCAACCTAAATGGAAATGTTTGCAGAAAAATACCCTCATATATGAATAAAATAGATGCATTGTTCATATAGAACAAGAGCAGCAGCAACTCAAATGTCTGTCATTTAATAAATAAATAAAGAGTGTCCAACAATAAGGCCATCTCAAAAGATAGTAAGAATGATGTCCGGATGCAGGTTACAAGATAAATACACAGTGAAAACAGGCTTTACTATAGTTAAACTAGGCAGCTACAAAAACCCACACATATTCCATTTATGTGAAATACATATAGTTAGCAACTAGACAGAGGTAGAAAGCAAATTAAAGACTCTCAGAGTTCAGAGGTAGTGGGGGACACGGCTTCCAAGAAGTCTTAACTTTTCTTTTTATTAAGGAAATTGTCCTAAAATTGGTTAAAGCAAAGGCTACTCTGATCTGTCAAGGTACTCAATATATTGAATTGTATACTTTAAATTAGAAATTATATGGTTGATGAATTGTGTAACATTAAAGCCGTTGGAGCAATTATACCTCAATAAATTTAATTGAAAGCAGAAAGAACATTTGAAAATTCCTTGCAGTCCAAAATAAAGGAGGAAAAATACATAAGCAAAAATGAAAATAAGTTCCCACATATTAAGAAAATGTTCAAATAAGCTGGAGTATAGCTCAGTGGTAGAGTACTTTTCTGCCATTAATGAGGCCCTGAAATATATCTTTGTCACAGGAATGAAAAGAAAAATGGTAATGAAAATATCTATTAAGATCTGGACTTGGTAGAACATACCTGTAATCCCACACTTGGGAGGATGAGGCAGGAGAATGGTGACTTCAAAGTCATCCTGGTCTCAATATTGAAACCCTGTCTAAAATATTAAAAAATCACAAATAGACATATAGAAGTATCTTAAATATATCAGTTATAAAGCTAATGTATACAAAACAAAAATAAGATATGTTTACCCATGACTCACAAAATTGAAGGTTGGCAATGTACAATGCTGGTGAGGTTACAATTAAATGCTCTTCTTACCCTTGGGAAGTATGGATGTTCAACTGAAACATATTTTAAAAGGAATGCTTTAAATTGAAGGATATGCATGATAGTTTATTCTAACTTCAAGGCAAGAGAGCATCGGTTTTGTATTCAAATGTGCAGAAAGTGTCACAGCAGAACACAGATTTGGAGTGACAGATTCACACAGTCAGTCTTCAGCCTTCAGCTCAGACTGACAATCTGAGGGGTCCAGGATGAAGGCCTGGGCAACCAAGGAAGCTGACACAAGACAAATAATAATCCTACTGTTCAGTATAAATTAATTTTGGGCCACCTTGTACAAATTTATAGATTAAAAAAATTGGCTTGGTCTCATAACTTCTATAAAAACATGAATGTAAAAAAATTGTGAGTGTTAAAAATTCTTGTTACATTTTATTGGCTTAATCACAATGTATTTATAATATCAGAAGTCTAAATATTCTTTCTAAATATTCTTCTTTATGGGAGCCTGTTAAAATTTTGTTATAACTACACATTAAAATAGCATATCATAGTTACTAATAACTTAAACATATACATATCTATCATATGTATGATAATACACTGAAACATTTAAACATGAAATTATTGAATAAAATCATAGATTCTGAAATATAAATGTGAAAATATACCTTACCAAGATGGAATAATGTAGAAATACATATGTAAATGAACCAATAATCAATAACAGGGTTGAAATAGTCATAATGAGTTCTCATCAAAGCAAAGCCCAGGACGCAAAGAATCACTACTTAGTTCTACCAAACTTCCTGAGAAGGTTTCAATGACGTATAATTGCCTATTAGGAGGTGATGGAGCTCTTGGCTCACACCCACAAGACCCTGAGTTGTACCACTTAAAATATGGGAGGGGGAATAAAGGAGGAGGAAGATGAGGAGGAGAGGAAGAGGAAGATGGAGAGGAAGTGAAACATGGTAGAAGAATTTTAAAACTTACTAAATTGGTCTACAAGAGCTAGTTCCAGGACAGGCTCCAAAAGCTACAGAGAAACCCTGTATCAAAAAACAAAAAAACAAAACAAAAAAAAAGAAGCATCTGAAATTGTTAAGAGAAACTAATTTTCCTACAATTAATCTACCTCATTTTATGAAGGCAGCCTACCAAAGATATAAAAATTAAAACAGTATGAGGGAGAAAACAGGATAAAGGTCAACATCCTTGCACATCATAGATACTAAAATTTTAACAAAATCCAAGCAAAATATCAAAAATAAATTCAAAAGTTTTACCATAATCAAATAAGACTCATCTAAATAAAAGCAAGATTCAAAATACTCAAGTCAATAAATATGTAAAACATTTCAGTAGAATTCAGAACAAACTCACATTATCATCTTAACAAAGGAAGGAGAGGTTTTTGGTAAAATTTAACATCCCTTAATGATAGAAAATGATACAGTATTAGTTATACAATAAACAGACCTCCTCATAATAGAGACCACACATAATAAGTCAATAGCTATTATCATAGTATATGGGGGATAGCTGAAAAGTTTCTAAAATATCTGAGAAAGGACAGGAGACACAATCTGACCAATTGCTTTCAGCATTTCAGGGTGAATCTCAGCCAGAACAAACAGGCAAGTGGAAGAAAAGAAGGGTATCCAAATTTTGTATATATGTATGTATGTATTAAATTGCCAGTGTTTACAGATCATGTGGTCTTATATGTAGACTATACCAAAACCCTAGTGTAACTAATAAAAGAATTCAGGAAAGACACAAGATGATACCAATTAGTAGTATTAGTATTACTGGAGGCTAATTATGCAAGGTAGAAAATGAAAGAGTAATCTCATTTTAAAAGCTACAAAATCCCAATAATAAATATAACCAAAGCAGTGAAATATCTCTCCTATGATGAAAGGAATTAGAGAATATGTTAACAAAGGAAAGGCATACTATGTGCATGGATTGCAGAATAGGTTTTTTTATGTTTGTATTAATAAACACTGACTACAAACTTGATTCAGTTCCTTAAAAAGTTACCAATTGTACTCATCAAATAATTATAGAAAATTGAAGATAGGCATAAGATTATATACACGTGCATGCATGCACATGCTAGTGCACGTGTGTGTGTGAGCACGCACGCATACACACACACACACACACACACACACACACACATAAAGGCACTCCTAACCCTGAGTCATCAAAGCAGTTTTTGCCAAAACTAATAAAGCAGAGATATTGTACAAAATTGTATAATTTTGTACCTAAAAATATCCTATGAATCTCTGGTAATCTAAATAACACAATATTGATCAAGTGATGACAGAGATGGAGAAGAAGAGGGTGAGACTATGAAATGGGATCTAACAGAGGACTTATCACCAAGCTTATTCATCTATAGAAACTTTTATTAAAGGCCTGAGAATATGCATTTAGAAAAGACACTCTGGCTGGTAACATAGTACTGCTGCTAAAAGTGCTTGTTTTCCAGGCCTGATGACCTAACTTTGATACTCAGATTCCACTACAAAAGGAAATAACAAACCAACTACTGTCATTTGTCCTCTGACCTTTGTATGCACGACCAGATGCACATCTACCCCTACAAATCACCATCATCTTCATACACACAATAAAATCAATAAAATATTAAAAAATTTCAAAAGAAAGAATGGTCTCTTCAGACTGGTGCTAAGAACTTAGCTATCCATAGAAAGAACAAAAAAACTAGACCCTTTTTCTGCTATGTTACAAAAATCAACTCAGAAAAGACTGAAGGCTTAAGTATATCACCCGTGGCAATGAAATAAATAAATAAATAAATAAAGCATCAGGACATTGGCATGGTGCAGAATGCTCTAGCTAAGTTTCCTAAAACAAGCTAAACAAATGAGAGAGGGGGGCTGGGAGAGAGGAGAGAATCAACATTACATCAAACTAACAGTCTAGGTATAGTAGAAGTAACAATAGACAAACTGAAATCTACTTATGAAAAGGGGTTCATATACAGAATTTAAAAGTACTTGAATGCTAAATAAGACAGGGCACCCATGTGCAGTCACACTCTTACATACATAAATAATAATACTTAAAATATCCAATTTAAAGAAATAAGGTAAGGCCAAGTTTGAGGGTACATATCTCTAATCCCAGCACTCTAGAACAAAGGCAGGTCAATCTCTGTAAGTTCAAAGCCAGTCTCGTATACATGATAAGTTCCAGGGTAGCCAGGGCCTAGTAAAAAAAGACCTGTCTCATGAAAATAAAATTAAAAAACAGTGAAGGCAGAGCCTGAATAGACATTTCTCAAGAGACTCAACATGAAGGGTTGTCGGGGATATGAATAAAATGTTCTCAGTACTGCTAGTCATCAGGGAAATGCAAATCAAAACCACAAAGGGAGTTCCTCGTACTCCAGGAAGAATGACTATTACCAATACGACAAAAGACACTAGGAGAAAGGGAACAAAAAAAAGCACCATTTTACCCCATTGGAAAGAGTGTAAATTAATGTAGCCATTCTGGAAACAGCAGAGAATTTCCTCAAAACTTAAAAGAGGAGCCCCAAGTGATCCAGGAGCTTCAGTCCCAGGTATAAATTCAAAGGTGTGAAATCATTCCGGGAAATGTCTGAACTCCTTTGCTTGTCCCAGGAGCACCAGCTATAGTCAAGGAGCGGAAACAGCCCAATTCAGCACGAGATGAATGGAGACTGTTTGGTGTGTATACACGGTGGAATATCTCCCAGCCGTAAAGGACAATGAAATGCTGACATACACAACAACATACATGGACCTGGATAAGATTGTGCTAAGGGAAGTAAGTCGGGAACAGAAATGCAAGTGTTGCATGATTTCACTGTTATCTGAAACTGCTAGTGTGGGGCCAGTGAGAGGGCAGAGCACACACAACAGGCTACCACCAAGCCTGATAACCTGAGTGCCATTCCCAGGTGACATAATCGAGGGACACAACCAACTCCTGAAAGTTGCCCTGTGAATTCTTGCCAGCTAAAGTCTTTAAATAAAAATTATTCATGTAAATAACTGTTATAGAAGTGTTGTAGGGAATATAACATATAATAAGGAAATAACCTGTATTCAGGAATGAACACAAAGGAGGATGTCATTGAAACAGATGTAAGGTACACTGGGTGATATAACCATGACCTTTATAAATATACATAGCCATATGTTAGAGCCATTTAAAGGTGTTCTTTGTTTATCATAGCTATACAAAATTTATATAGAAATAATAAATAACCTAATTACATCTTTGACATGTAAATCTAGGCATAAATTTGAAAAAAAAATCACAAAGGCTAGAAAAATAATTTGACTCACATGCTCATTGAGAAGAGTAAAATAAACAAAGGCAATGGGCTCCGGGTCGTTTTTCTTTTCTCTGGGGAGATCTCTGGGCAAATATTTTCTGGAAGTCAGAAGAAAAGTAAAATAAGAATTAACTATTTGAAAAATGATAATGGTTTATCAGGTGCTATTCCTAATGTCCCCATAATGTACTAGAGTGTGTACCACTCCCAAGCCCCTCCTTAGAAAGGTAATGGAATTAGATTTTGTCAACAAAGACATGGCTGAGAACAATTAAGTGATTTGTCCAAGTATACCTTCTTACATTTTAATAAGGCTGAATTTATTTTGTTTCCTAATCTGAGGGTGTTTATTCTACAATTGTTTCCCTAATACTGAGCAAAATAAGAAACCTAGTGAAATAACTTTCCATCACTATTATTTAAAAAAAAAAACTTGTGATTTAAAACAGCACAGTTTATTATCTTACTGGCAGTAGATCAAAAGTCTGGTGTGGGTCTCACCAAACTGAGAGAGTTTAGACAGAACTATATATCCCTCCTGGAGGCTAAGGTCACTCTCCTTGCTTTTTCCAGCCTCTACTGACAGGCTTCAATCCTTGACTCATTGGCCCAGGTAACTGTTACATTACTATGGGCTCCAGATTCCACCATCATGTCACTGTTTCCAAATTTATTTCTCCAGCTTCTCAATATTAGCTAACACCACCTGCATAATCCAGGAAAATATCACATTTTTAGATCCTTAATTATTAAAGGAGATGGCTCTGTCAGTAGCCTTTCAACACATCCTTGCCCGTGTGCCCTCTGAGCCTAGTACTTTAGTTGAGGGAGAGTAGGACACAGTGACAAGAATTGAGAGAGGGGTACTAGGGGTTAAAGGATTGAGCAGAGTTTTAGGGTTGGAAGGAGAAAGAAGGGGAAGATAACAGGAAGGTTGACCAAAACTAAGGCTATGTGAAAAAGCTTTATGCAAATCCTTAAGTTAGTAATATAATTTCAAAACCCAACAGAATTGTCCTACATGGGTTATTAAATGGAAACTGTGGTATGGGGCAGGAGATCTCTCCCTATGAATTATTGCCCAAGGAGGCTCTGAAGATCTGCAAAACAACTCAGATTATTGCCATTGCCCTCAGTTACCCACCAGGACTTTATGGGCAGATACAAACATATTTTATTCTACATATGCATGAGATTCTCAAAACTATAGGCATGACAATTTTAAGAGGAAAAAGTTAGATGCTTACAGTTGCAGAGCTGAGGAGCAGAGGCAGGCAGCCTAGCTTCCAGGCCAGTGAGAAACCCTGCCTCCCAAACTGTGCTGTGTACATATGAACAATGCCTGAAGGATGTCACTCAAGGCTAACTCTGATTTCCACGAGCACACACACACACACACACACACATCTGCATATGCATGTACACACACAATCCTTAATCACACCTGAAAACCTATTTTGTCCTGAACAGCAACTGTTATCATTTGGGAATATTAGGACATAACCATTTTCAAGAACTATTATTCTTTCCCAAGAACTGTACACATATTTTTTTAATATTTTTAATTTGAATTTAGTATTCAGTAATTTAGAATTTAGTAATTTGAATTTAATATTTTTATTTTGAATTTAATATAACTACATTATTGCCCCATTTCCTTTTCTCAAACCTCACCCTTGTACTCCATTCTTCTCAATTCATTGCCAAATTTTGTACAATTATGGTTAACTTTTGTACACACACATATTTATGAAGTCTCATCAACATGGCTGCTTAAGCAAGCCCTGAACAACGGCAATACAAATAGACATGATAATGTGTCAGGGGGAGATCTCAAGAGACCTGAAACCTAAATAAAGAACAACAGCCTACAGCAACTAAGGAATTCTGAGAGCTGGAGAACCTTCTTTGCCAGAGAAGAACCCCCTAATTAGTTATCCAATACCGGTGATTAGCTCTGAAATCAAATACATACAAGTTACATTATACAGACTGAGAGGCTGAATTTAGATATTTATAAATATTTTTAATTATTCCTCTAGACCGAATCAGGATTAGATAAACCACTAGTAAACAAACAAACAAACAATACCTAAAAGCAATTCAGGAGGAAATCCTATAAGAAGCAGGGTAAATTTACCTCTACAGTAAGATTCAGCACAGGAATAAATAGGCAAAGCTGTGATAAGTTCTGCATTGAAGGGCAGACACAATGAAGAGAGGACAAGAGCCATTTTTAGGTCTCTGTGCTCCTGCAAACATACTGCACAGTTCCCTGGGCATCTGGTACTGAGAGAATTAAATGAGCTAATACATATAAAGGACTAAGAGGGCTGTCTGCTGCCACTGTGAGCATCCAGCAAATGCTGGCTACTACACATAACTGATGGCCAGACCTTGTGCCTAGGCAAAGGAGTAGATCTTCTCTCTACATTTTCAAGATGCAGAGCAAGAGTATAAATTCGAGAACACACATCCTGAAAGTTTCAGCTCAAGACAGTGACCTTGAAATATGTCATTCTCTTGCTTTGACAAAGAGGACTATGCAATGAAATGACAGACCAGAATTCTATTTAGTTCTTTGAGTTGCCCTTGAAATGCAGAGGAAAAGGCAAAGGTACCACAGAACCTCCAGAAGGAAGGAAGCCCTCGTGATACTTTGATTTTTGGTCAGTGAAACAAGCATTGAACTTCTGAGCTACCCAATCCATTGATCACAAATGGTATTGTTTTGAGTCAAAATGTCTCTGATAAATTACAAGCCTAGGACACTAAGACACTTCTCCTAGCCTCACATCCTTCATAGGTACTGTCACCACAGGAGAGACTGCTGTGGCTCTGGCTGGATTGGTGTCCCTTCTTGGCAACTTTTACTCAAATTCCAATGTCTAACAGCCAGTAAGAGTTCAGTCTATAAATGTAGGACCACATGGGTGGTGTGCAGCAGCTTCCACCTGCATCCTCACTGCCGCTTCAACCTTCCTATAAGCATAATCAAGTTTTAATTTTTGTGGCCCCCAAAGCTCATTTCCTTTACATGCCTTATCAACTTCATTACACTTTATTGGCATACTTTACACTGGGCTAAGAGCTTTAGCAATTCAAGAGCAGAGACAAAATCAGACTTTGAAATCCCAGCAAGCAGGACTCCTCAGAACTGTCTCCAGCAGAACTTGGCGATGTTAAGTCACTTAAGCTAATTTGCTGCAAACCACTCCTGAATCCATTACAGTGGTCAGATCTGGATGGGCAGTTTCATAGAAGGAGATGAGCTCAGCTTATCCTTATCCATCTGCAAATCCACTTAGTCTCATAGGTGGAATGGTAATAAATTTCATTAGGTTTTATTGAAAACATCTCAAGATTATAGATCTGTTTATGAGGGCATTGGGTCTGATTTTTAAAACTCAGAACTGCGGTTGTAACTACGCACACTCTTGTGCTGACTCGGAGCATGAATGTGACTTTACGAAGCCTGAGCTAATTACAGATCCCCTAGGATGCCCTTGTCTATAATGTTAGCAGTAGCCTGGCCACTGAGTTCTGAGTGTCCTACAGTATATCTCTGCAACAGAAGATGCCCTCATTTCAGATCATAAAACTCCAGGGTTTGTTACAAATATATCAAATTCAACCAGATAAACCCTGACTTACAACAAATGCTGAAAATCGCCTTTGTGTATCTGTAACTTGGCATTTTTGATAGCCATGGCACATGACTTTGTGTGTCTGCAGCTCAGTGTTTTTTTGATAGCCAGGGTACATTGTATATGGTTACACCAAACTGTGCTTTGTTCACCCCACACTGGGTGAGTTATGTATTTTTACATATATATATATATAGATACAGATATCCAGGAGATTCATTCAAGATTGTGTAGAAAGCTTCAGAAGCAGTATTCCAGCCCACAACTTTGGGCTAGTGGGTTTTTCACCGGGACATTTCATTTTTAATGAGAGTCTAGAACAGACTCCAACAAGAATAGGGACTCTTTGTTTCTCTGAGCATGTGGCAATGTACTAAAATTATGAACCCTGACTATACAGACTAGATATTGAAGAGATGCTTCATACAACACTCCACTTTTTAGTGAGTGAGCCACATAACCAAGGAGGAAACTAGGACCTGTCATAAACAAACAATGTGAGATCTGTCTCTAGAACTCAGGTGTTCCATCACCTCATAATACTTCCTTCTGAAGATCTCACAGGCAACAGGGCCAACAGTTACATCAAACCATCACCTGGTACCAAGATTTGTTCGGAGATGCAACCCCTGAAAAGCTACCCATATTCCAGTAGATGGCCCTGCCCCCATGTATACACAGGAAGCTGCTGTGGAATAATTCTCTGAACACTGCAAAGATTTGTCACTCATATTGGTTTAATGATATACTGATTGGCCAGTAGCCAGGCAAAATGTATAGGCAGGGTGACCAAATTAAAGACTTCTGGAAAGAGGAAGGGAGAGTCAGAGTCACCAGAAAGACAAAGAGAAAAGAGGAGATGAACATGCCATGCTAATAAAGGTACTGCCATGTGACAGAGCATGGAATATTGGTGAACATAAAATGTAAGAATTAGCTAGTACAGAACAACCTCTAGCCCCCAGGCACTCTGCTCCATTGGGAGGTACCCTCTCCCCCTCCCC
>JAQHUG010000018.1:1797337-1848404 GCA_028555095.1 Dicrostonyx torquatus | reverse complement strand
TGGACCAGGACTGAATGAGCGTATGACCTAACCAGACTCTCTGAATGTGACTGCCAATGGGGACTGACTGAGAAGCCAATGATAACGGCACTGGGACCTATCTCTTCTGCATGTATTGACTTTTTGGGAACATATTCTATATGGATACACATCTTCTTAGATTGAGATGGAGGGGGGAGGGCCTTCAGCTTCCCATAGGGCAGGGTATCCTGCCCCATCTTAAGGAAGCAGGGGGAGGGCGGTGGGGTAGTGGGGGAGTGGGAGGGCCTGGAACAAGGAGAGTAAATATAAATATTTCTTTTAACAATAAAACAAGAATTTGCTAGTAACATGCTTGAGCTACTGGCTGATTATATTAATAATTAATATAAGCCATTGTGCGGTAATTTGGGAAGCAACTGTCAGCCATTTGGGACCAGGTGTATGGGGGAGAAACATCTGACTACAAGCAGCACTAAATAAACCCAGTAAATTTGAAGAAACTGTTGGGGGACACAGGAGGTACTGGAGGGGAGGAACAGAAGGTATATTTATTTTGTACATGTTTAAAATGTACATATATAAAATTCACAAACAACAAATTAAAAATATTTTTTATAAAAGGTGTTTTTATTATCAGTCAACATAGATTTGGGGAAAATTCTTGGGAGTAACAAGTCCCTATGCAAAAGAAGAAGGAGAGAAAGAGGAGGAAAAAGAGAAGGAGGAAGAGAAGGAGAAAGCAATCCACCAGAGTAAAGGATACATGTGATGAAGTTATATAAAACTGTCACTAATGTATCATGCAGGGCTAGACATGTGGGTGAGTTGGGCTTAGCACAGTGTCCTAAGGGGAATGGCACTGATTGAAATTCATGAGATAGGCAGAAGCCAGTGCCAACTCTAAATTTACAACTGAAAATCATATGCTGTGCCTACACATTCTGCCCTGAGCTCTCTTTTACCCTGCCAGCTTTGGTGCCAGCACAACACAGCATGTTTTCTTTGGTGGGGCAAAAAGAAGAGGGGTGTGACAATGTCTGGGTGGTTCAAACTTTCACTTGTTCTACTTGTTCTAACTGTAAAGCATCAGGATGAGTTGATCACTAGTGGTGGCTCATCAGTTATTACTAGGAGTGTTGAAGATTTCTTGAGGTTTCTTGGGTTCTAGAGAGAAGTGTTTCTCTCTACTTCATCTAATAGTTTGACAAAAGGGCATAAAGACAAACAAGGGTTTAAATATACTCCAATGATGTCAATTATAAGATTATTCCAGAACCTAGAGCCAAAGGACAAGTGTTTTGTCCTACGAAGAGTCTTCCACAACTCTGCACTTTATTTGCCTTGAGACTGTGAATTGAACATCTCCTCTCTCTGAATTTCCCCCACTCAGTGAGGCTTTCAGTCCTGACTGTATGACTCTCAGGCTCACACCACAGCTCCCCTTTATGTGTTACAGTACCCTTGTCTGTAGTATTAAAATCATAGTCATGCCAAATGGTCAACCTTTCTATAGGAATTAAATAAAACTCTCTCTCTTTCTAGGGTTAAGGTACATTTCTGATATATATATTAAGTATCAATGAATGTCAAATTGGCAATGTTTGAGTCCCCCATACAGGGCATGATCCGAAGTGTTATTATTTGTCAAATGTAAATTTAAATCATCTTAATGACATGTTAGGAAAAATAATCCCATTCAAATAAACTGATCATATAGAATGCCAATTACAATCATGGGAAAACATGGTTAGGGAGCTTATGCATTGTCACTTTGATGCCTTGTGATTGAGTTGTTCTGTTCATCCCCAGACAATACCACCCAGTTGAAAGGGCAATTCACAGCCCTTAAACATATGACCTATTTTCAGACATGCTCACGTTTGTAGGAATGGCTTCTTTTGTACTTTCTCCACTCGGGCTCTGCTGCCTACTGCCATTTTCAAAGATACGAACCAAGGAGGTTCTATTGCTTTCCTGTCAGAGTGACGCTGCCACCCTTTAAACTCAGCGTCACTTCATCTGCTCCTTTGAGCATGCATCTCAGGCCAACCTCTGCCAATGAGTTTTGCAGGTACTTTTCTCTAAAGGATTCCTGAGAACAAACCTTGTGTCTTACCCCTGTCCTGCAATCAACCCTGAGGCCAGGGGCAGATGTGAGAAGATGACCCGGAGGCGATGCCAAGAAAGAAGTCTCTGAAGACACAGTTGGGAAGATTATGAATAAGAACATCACCAATCAAGAGAACTGAAGAGGGATGAAGATCAGAGTCACTTTAAGCTGAACAAACAGATCTTGTGTCAAACTATAGGGACTGTCAAAGGTGAGAGTCAAAGTCTTCACTACTTTGAGGAGCTAAAGGTTAATCTTAGAAGAAGAAATCTGGACTAAGCGATGACTCGGAGCCTAAAAACATAGAGCTTGGGCAGTTGGTGGGCATTTTTATGTGTTTCTCGATTATGTAGCTCAGACACAGTTGTAAGGAGAGTTTTTAAGAGGTTTACAGGAGTGCAGACACTGGAACTCTCAGAGCCCAGCCTATAAGAGGGCTTCACTGTGTGCTCTTTCTCATCCTACAATCCATCATTTCTTCCTTGTTCCACTGGTGCTCCTAGTACCACCCATACAGGGACATCCTTTTTTATTATTTTTATTTTATGTTTTTATTTTATTTTAGGAACATCTTAACACTATTCCTGAGTCTCCTCCCTGTCTACTCATCTCAGATAAGCCAAGCCCACTTCTACACAGAGTTTACAGTCACTCCCCTCCCTCAATGCCCTTGCCTGTGGCTTAGCAGTCATAGTTCCTGTGTGTTCCTTGTATCAGGGGTCTTTCAATAATCAATAGAAACAGAAAGGCAAGAATGGGAGTGAGAGACTCCAGTCAGTAAAATGCTTACTATGCAAACGTGAAAACTTGAGTTCAGATCCTCAGAACACACACAGTAGCCAGACGTGGGAATCCAGGATCTCTAATCCCAATCACTGCTACTACAAAAAGGAAGCAGAGACAGGAGAACAGCCAGGAGTTCATAGCCATGCAACTGGGTTAAAGCAACAGAGAACAGGGGAGTTCCTGTCTCAAACAATCTGGAAGGCAATGATGGGCACCCAAAGTTCTCCTCTGACCTTTTTGTGAGCACCATGGTGTGACCATCATTACAAATACGTAGAAACATATAAAAATTAAATCGAATCTAAAATAAATGAAATAGAAAAGTAGTCTTCTCTGTGTCCACCCTAGTCCACTTGTCTTATCCACTTAAAAATCTTCATTTTCCTCCATGGTAACTTCCATCCTCTATCATAAATTGCTAACTAGTTACATTCCATCTCTTACATACAAGACACTTAAAGGCACAGGCTCAGCTTATTTTATTCTTGATGCATCCAAAACACATACCAATGCTTGTGTCACAGTAGATAGTGAATCAATATATAATGCATGACTAATAACAATTCAGAGAAATTGGGTTTCAACCTGAAGATCCAAAAAGCCAAATAGCCAGTCACTAGTTCTTACCTTTTCCTCAGTCTGAAATGGTGATCATGCCTCCAAGAATCTCAGAATGAGACTGTGTCTGAGAGCTGTCTCCTCCCACTTTATAATTCTCTTTAGGGCTGGGATTAAAGGTGTGCACCACTGGGATTAAAGGCACAAACCACCCAGGTTCTATGGCAACTAATGTGGCTGCTGGGATTAAAGGTGTTTGTCACCACTGTGTTGTCAGAGGCCGCTTGTTTGTTCCCGGCTTCCCAGACCTGAAATAATCACTCAGAAACTATATTATTTGCCGTACTGTTCAGCCAATAGCTTGAGCATATTGCTAGCTAGCCCTTATATCTAGAATTAACCCATTTCTGTTATTTTATAATTTACCATGAGGCTCCTGGTCTACTGGCAAGGTTCCATCTGGCAGCTCCTGTCTTTCCCCTCTGGTGGCTATATGGTATCTCTCAACTCTGCTTTCTTTCTCCCAGCATTCAGGTTAGTACCCCTCCCACCATCCTCCCCCCCCCATCCTATCACAGGACAAGGCACTTTCTTTATTCATTAACCAATAAAAGCAACATATATATGGAAGGATTTCCCATATCACTGTAAGGCTGAGCAGTGGGACTGTTTTACTCTTTGATCTTTAGGCAAGCTTTATTTATTAAAATACAAGTGAAATGCCACTATAAATATACATTGAATGAAGAAATAAGAAAGCATTGATATTTCTAGCTACAAGGATTCATCACCTCAGTTTTTCCAATTCCAATTAGAATCATAACATCACTTGCTGTCTAATTCTGTGCATATATTCTTTTGAAGAACTGAAATATGAGCCCTTCATTTGCTCCCTGGTTTCCAGTTCTGGGTCTTGGGTTTTTGTCTCACTTTCTCAAACAGTAAGTCCCAGCACACACTGTTGCTGGGTCTACGTCAGTTAGAACAACACTTGGGTATGCTGTCCAATATAAATTTCCCCACTCCAAAGGGATTGCAAGAATACAGCAGAAAGCACTGCTTGGAAACTTCCCAGCAATCCTGCAGCCACTGCCTCTCACTTTGAACGGAAGCTGATAAAGATTGACTGCCTTTATGTGGTAGCAATTCATCACACTTAGAGTCTCTCATTTGAACATCAATCTTAGGAATTCACTGGGAGACTCAATAGTGTAAATATATTATTCATAAACGGGAGTGAATCCTTGCTCACCACCAGAACCATTTTGACAATAAATCATAACATGTAAATGTTGGGGGCTTTTTCTCCTTCTTTGTATTTTTTTATTTGGTGATTCAACAAAACACATCTATAAGTAGAACAAAGAACAGCAAAAACAATTCTCCAAGAAAGAGCAGAAACTCATAAAAAGAAACATGCATTAAATGCATAACATTTGGGAACATGGATAAGCTCAGACCATTTTTCTTGACAGAACTGACAACCCATTCTGGAATCTTTCTTATTATATTTTTGGTTGGATGGTGATCTATAGTTATGAGCATACTGCTCAGATGGGAAGTGCCCACTATATCTCAAATGCTTGGAAAATGGGTCCATTGACCACATAGAAATCATAGACAAAGAAAGCAATATCTTTCATAGATTTAGGGTTTATAGTATAGGTATAAGTGTAACCGTACTGTGAGTAGCAGAAACAAGTTCATACTTAATTTCTAAAGGCTCTTGTCATTAGCACCAATCAGTTTCTCTCATATGTGAGCCAAGACTAATACTATGTTTACTTTCATGTCAACCAATATGTTGAACTTGCATAAATTAATGCACACAGGTATTTTTTACTGTAAAGTGTAATGTAAATGTCTAGTAACCTGTAGAGATGAAAGATTAGAGATAGATGATGCCAGGTTGGTACAGAAAAGGGAACCTGTAGAGATAGATGCCACATTAGTGCAGAAAAGGGAACTTGACTAGGAACAGGTTTTAGAAAAGGTTGGAATGAAACACAACAAATTAATAACCAGATGAACTGAGGTGCCATTAGAGAAAAGGAAGACATTTATGAATGGGAAGGTATAAAATTAGTTAACTTCAGTGATTAATTTTTGAAATGACTTTGGGACTTAGAAATCATCACAAAATCCAGATCAGCGGCTTTCCTATTTTAGTTTCATTTCTGTTCCTGTGATAAAATAACCTTGACAGAGATCAACTTAGTGGAGAGGGGGCTTTATTTCAATTTATAATCCCAGGCTATAGTCTATTGTTGTGGGGAAGGCAAGACAAGAACTTCAAACAGCTGGCTCCATCACATCCACCGTCAAGAGATAGGATAAAGGAAGACATACTTGCTCTCCTGCCTGCTTGTATATGACTAGTTCCATTTTCTCCATTCATACATTTTATGAGCTGGCTGTGTAGGGAGTGGGTCCACTCACAGTGAGCTACATCATCCCATGTGAATTAATATAATAAAAACAATTCACCATAGACAACCCAACAAACAGGCTAACTCAATGACGAATAGTGCTTCACTGAGACTCCCATTGATTCTAGGTTTGTCAAGTTGACAATAAGTTCAATTGAAAGTGTGTTCTGGACTTGAAATGGTTCCAGCATTCAGGAACTCACAGAGACTGTTGTTGCCTGTACACACACAATAAAAAAAATACACAGGAAAAAGCAATCAACGTTCCAGTGTGAAGTGATGAGGGGCTCACAATCCCCAACACCTGAGGAGTTATGGGCTTTGGGGGAAGGGAAAGTGAGCTTTATTTAAGAGTAATATCCTTGGTAGCACCCACTTTGCAACAGATGACACAATGTTCATGAATATATGAGCAGCACAAGTTAAATTCAATCGGTTATCAAAATAAAAGGCTGGATTGTGATGGCACATGCCTTTAAACCTAGCACTCAAGAGGCAGAGACAGGCAGATCTCTGTGAGCTCAAGTCCGGCCTGGTCTACAAATCTCTGAGATCCAGAAAGGCTATGCCTATACAACACTGTGCAACTGTCTTGAAAATCCAAATAATATTGATAACAAAAAATAATAATAACAGTAAGAAAGAAAACACGAATCTGCAGGAAGCGGTAGAAGGGAGAGGGGTGGGTGTGTGAGGAGTTAGGAAGAAGAGTGGGGTTGTATATAATTAAACACAGTGTATACATATATGAAATTCTTAATGAATTAGTAAGCATAATAAAATTTCAGATGGAACGCTAACCATCATAATCACCAACATTCATACTTCAGAGGTATACCACAATCTTTCAGTGAAGTGATTTGTCACTTGGATTTTTGTATAACACACTAGTACTCTCACATCTAGTATGACAAGTCATTTTCTATTTATTCTGTGGTGTGTGTGAGTGTGTGTGTGTGCATGTTCCTGCATTTGTGAATGCGTCTTTGACATCGCAGGAGTCTATTTTATCCTTCTACCATGTGGATGTCCAGGATTGGACTCAGACATTCAGGCTCAGCAACAATTACCTTTATCTACCTTGCACCACACTGGCATTTATTGTCATATTTTTGTAAATTTAATCAAACACTTTTACCAGAAAAGAAGATTATTAAAGAATAAAAGTTCAGAGCTAAACAAAGAAACTATGGACATAGTTTCCATGCACCAAGACTTTGGAAAATTGAATAGTAATTTTATCACTTGCTGGGCAACTAATTTAACCGAAAACCTAGTTTCTACTGTTCTAATATTGGATTGGTGAAATTAAAATATACATCAATGTATTTTTTACAGTTAATATGACAATATAAACATGGACCAACCCTGGATAATGCCATATTCATTACATCTGCCATAATGTGGGCACAGACAGGAAGACTGAATAGAGAAGGCACAATTGTATTGAGAATTCCTGACTGGCATTTAGGTACAGTTGCTGTAATAACAATAAACCTTCATTCTAGTCATTTAACATTGCTTGGTCTGAAACAGAACCCCAGAAAACTGGAAACACAATTCATGCCTGACTGACTTACAGAATGACTGGAAAGTTCAAACGTTTCATGTTGAAAATCATTTCTAAAAGTGCTCTGCAAACCATAATAACTTCGACAGGGCAGTTAATATTTCATCATCTCCCTCCACAGACCTGACTTTAGGAGGTTGCATTTTTTTTCAGGCATTTTAGAACCAGACTGTTCAATCACAACATTGACTGTGTCTCTGCATTCAACATATATTAACCCTCATCTCTTTGCATAGCTAATTGCAAACAGGAGAGAAAAGAAGTAGACCATAAGGAAACAGAACTCTTAGACACACAGGACACAACGATTTTGAGGAGAGAGGAGAAAACAGGGCAGTGCTAACAAAACTTTACATGGTCAAAAAAAAAAGTCCTGGAGGCAGAATTCAAGTTCAGATCTTTCCCTGTGGTACCCATGCTTTGGAAAACATTTGGCCCACTGGAGCAGGCTTTCTCAGACAACCAGCTTCCCAAATCATGACACTGAGACTTCTTATTAGTTATGACCGCTTGTCCCACTCACTCTTTGTAACTTATTTTAACCTGTTTCTTTTCATCTACATTTTGCCTCAGGACCTTTTTGCCTTTCTTTTATCTGAATGTCTTACTCTCTGTTTCCTCCATGTCTGGCTGACTGGAGTCTCCCTGACTGGTTGACCCCTGGTGTTTCTCTCTCTTTCTTCCTAGTTTTCTCTTGAGCCTAGATTCCTCCTCCTACTTATTCTCTTTGCCTGCCAAACCCACCTAACTCTCTACTCCCTAGCTATTGGTCACTCAGCTTTTTATTAGACCAATCAGGTTTCTTAGGCAGGCATGCTGGAAAAGCAACACAAATTTACATAGTTAGACAAATGCAGTGTAACCAAAGGCAACACATTTTTACATAGTTAAAGTAATATTCCACAACAACTCAGCACTCATATAAATTAATTCTACAGGTCATGAAATTAAAGATCAGGAAAATAAATAAAATTTAAAATATTACCATGAGTAGCAAAGACTGAAAGTCTAACACTATGAGCCATCAGGACAGACTACACACACACACACAACTAGCCAGGATGTCATTTTGCTTGACACATTTGATAACCATCATTTGAAATGTTTTATGTGTATGTGTTCAGAACAGGTTTTTCCATCTATGCCTTTTTTTCCTCGTTTTTATTAGATCTTTGAGGCTTCAATACCATATACTTTCATCACATGTACCCCTGATGACCCCTCTCCAGATCTACACTTCTTTCCTATGCGTCCAGGTTTTCTGTCCTCGTTTTTCAACAACCATCATACAGTTTGTACTGCCCATATATCTTGGACATGTGGCCTTCCACTAGACTGTGGTTAACCCAAACATGGTCAACCCAAGAGTGGCTGACCCTATAAAGAAAACCTTCTCTCTGTCACCCAGGAGCTATTAATGGCCAGCAATTCCTAGGCTACAGTGGGACTTCTTGCCTACCCCTGCTCTCCTTGCTTCATAGCAATCTTGAGCTAGTGCAGGTCTTTTGTATGCTATCTCAACTTCTGTGAAATCATATATGTAACTTCCCTATATGTCTGGAAAATACTGTCTGTTAATGTTATTCACTGTCTGTGGCTCTTATACTTTTTTTCTGTTCCTATTCTTCCATGATCTCTGAACCTTTGAAATGAGAGCTATGATGCTGATGTCCTGTTTAGGTATGAATATTCTTATTCTCTGCATCTTGACCAGTTGTGGGGTCTTTGTGTTTACTGCCATCTACTGCAGAAGCTTCTCCGATGAGTATTAGGAGGTACACTAATCCATAAATATAGTAAGTCACTAGGAATAGGTTTAATACTTTGCTCGTTTAATGGGGCATTATTAGTAGTTTCTTCCCTAGGACCTGCCTAGCTGCAAGCTCTTGTCCTCAGAATCAGTGCTACATAAGGGCTTCAACCTGTAGAATGGGCCTTAAATTCAATCAGAACATGGTGAGATATTGCCATGACACCTCTACCACTATTGTACCAGTGGCTATGTCCTGCCAGGTAAGTTGAACAGAAGTCACAGAAGTAGCAGCAGGATTAGTGATTGCTTTTCTCCTTTTGTATCATGTCTAAAGCTTCCCAGTACAGTAAATCTAGCCAGTAGGCATAAACTTTCCGAGGAAATACCAGCTCGATTTCTCTGTGAGCTATGGCTCTGGCACACGGGTCATACAAGTTCTGGAGGGTGACCAAGAGCACTGGCAATTGTATGTAATGCTTGGGGTCTATAGGACCTCACTGGCCAACAATTCCAATAGGGGTAACCCATTTGTAGCACTAGGATTTTTATTTGTTAGATTGTGGTATTCAGCAGGGACACCATTACCCAAGTATATGGTAGCCCATTTAAATTCTTTATATGTATGTACATATCTAATGTATAAGACATTTTGAAAAAGTCATACCTGATGTAGATGCTTCTTAAAATTATTCCTTTGGGGCCCTCATGTGTATTCTCTTCTTGTCTATGGAAGCTGAGGGACAAGGCTTAAGATGAAACAACCCATTGTTTTAATTAGTATAAGGTGAAAACTATGTTCTCATGGTTTTCATCTTTTAACTTTTATATTTCTTTAAAAAAAACCACAGTTGATTCTGAAATTCACTATGAGGATAATAATCTCAAATTCTGTGCTGGTGAGCACATGTTCCTATTAATCTTTGGTGACCTCTAATGAGTTAGTCTCATCTGCCTGGTTTAGACTCTAGACACAAGCTAAACACTATCCTTTTGACATCAGAAAAAAGAGAGTTTCAAGCTACTTGCTCCGATTCTTACTACAAATTTTTGATAGGATGAAGAGTGGGAACCACCTTGCAAATCCTGGTTAGACCTCATGGTGCCTTTTCCCACAATTCCCTCCATATTTCTTCCCATTCTCCGGCACCTGAGTCTGAGTTCATGGTTTCCATGAAGAGTGGATCAGGTGTTTTTTGGTAATAATTTTCTATTACAAATTCATGATGTGTATTTGCTTCATTGATTCATTTTCAGCTTTTATTTCTGCCTTCTCTAGGATGCAAAGAAAGAATAAGTCTATCAAAAATGGAACCATCCTGAGGCATTTAATAAATTTTAGATGAAAAATACAGCTGTCAATGAAAGCATCTGTTCCTGTATTTTGACCAACATGTTCTATCCCTCTAAATACATTATTCATTAAATCCATTTATAGTCAATTTCTGTGTATATGGATTAAAAAAAGAAAATGTAGTTATTAACTATTAAATGCCAAATAGAATAAAGGCATGCCAACCTCAAACATTTATGTCCACATAATCTTCTGCCTACTTTTTACCTTAAAATGCAGAAGGCGCAGCCCATAAACAAAAGTCCATGAGGAGAATAGGCTTCTTATATTAGTACCTCCAAGTAAGTGCCTAAGACAGAATATCTCAGTAAGTCTTTATTACCCAAGACACAGACCCAATGTATCATGCAATGGACCTTCCAAAACTATGAACTCTATTAAACTTTTTCTCACTAACAAATTATTTCATTTGGTGTTTTATTATATAAATGGGAAATTAAATATAAAACCTTTATTGAGATCTAGTGGCATCACTTTACTCTTAGCCACAAGCACTCACTGTTCCCCAATCAGCTCTCCTGTCTCACTTCTCACCCTTTTCTCATTCACCACTTGACTTCATAATTCCACTCAGATGCATTGCTGCTTTTTCAGTTCAATATTCAATTTTAGATCCTATTTGACTTATGATACTCTGTCCATAACATTTTAGCAACCCTCAACCTTCAGCTTTGTACATTTTTAGGAAGTTGACCAACTGAATTAAGCATTTAGGGAAATGGAGTCATACAGTCATTACTATATAATAGTTACTTCGGAAGTGTTTGTTTAAATGAAACTATTCCAAGGTGTGCTAATTGTGAAAAATCTGAAGTATAAACCTTGAGTAATATAAATATGAAAGTTTCTCATTAGTAAATAACAGACTACCCTTTTTTCTCTAAGCATATATATATATATTTAAGATGTATCTTCTACTGATTACAGAAAATTCCTTGTATACGCAGTATTTACTCTACAATGTTAAAGTACATATTATAATATTTTATAATACCTCCCCCCAGTTCATGGAATAAAATTTGGGGGCAGGATGGTCTTTTAGTGATGATTTAGGCATGAGTGCCCTGGAATTTATGTCCTTAGCAAAGAAGACTGAGAGGGTGTGTATTTATTCCATTTGCTATAAAACTTTATAATAATGAGACAACTTGGGAAGAGAGATGGGAAAGCTGATTGGGAAACAGTGTTTGTGTCTAAGAGGGAAGTATGTCTATTAACCAAGGAGATCCACAAGTACTGAATCTCTTTAAGCCTGTCTCTTTGATTCCTAGCCTCTGAAACTGTGAGAAATAAACTTTTCTTTTTTATGATCTACCAAGATTATGGTATTTTGTTGTAGCATCTCTAATGGACTAAGACATAAAAACACTATATTCCAGTAAAATAGTTTGGCAGGCAATTCAAGTCTTAAGTGAGCATCTGACTACTTTATACTACGTCTCAATTTTAAAACATCTCTATTGATTTAGTATATCTCTTACAGATTGGTCAACATTGTAACATAGACATATTTTTCTGAATCTTGGATCTGAGGACCTTAAGGAAAGTTAATAGACTAAGTAAACAATGAACAAACATATGAGGAACATGTTCATTTTGTGGAACCACTTGACCGAAGTACTCTTTGGAACTAGAGAGGGGACAGGTCCCAGGCATGGGAAGTGTGGACAGGCCGATGAGGAAGAGATACCAATGTACGTGTGAATCATCTGGCAGGAAACTGATACCCATTTAACATCTACCACGTGACAAGTTTATCACGTCGCATGCATTACGTCATGTGAGCTCATAACCAAAGGAGCCAGCAATACAGGCTACCTTTCATAAGAAAAGGAAGATTGAAGATGGCTCAGTAACTTGCCACTGGCTTTACCACAGTAGGATGTCTGATCTTGAGTTTATAGCTTCCTACTTGTTTCTGAAGTTCATGATTTACAATTCTGTGCAAATACCTGGGTTTGGTTCTCCACACACCCCTCGGGGACTAAGCCATATAGTGCGATCTCCATAACCAGAATGGCCTGCTTTGCAAGAATACTTTCAAAAGGAGAAAGTCAGAGGCTTGTCTCCCAGTTCTTATGTGGTTAATGAAGCCATGGAGAAGCTGAAGAGGTGGGTATGGGCCCTGGCTCACACCCACTCTCTCTCTCCAGGCAGCAGGCTCTCACCATTTACATTATGATCAGACAGGGTTATAGCTGTATTTAAAATACTGGGAGTCACCTATCAGAGGGATCAAAGGCAATCTTTGTGATTTAGTGTTGTCCACAAATATTCAGGGAGTAGTCCCTAATTAAGGAGTGAAACTAGTACTCAAGAAAGGACTAACAATGAGAGACCTTTGAAGTCCACAGAACCCTTCTCATGATTAGGATCACTTATTTTAAAAGAAGAAACCGCCAGTTCCAGAGTGAGCACCCTGTTCACAGCACTGCTACTTTTCGCGGATTCTCTCTCAACATAATGGAAGAACATCAGGTTGATGGTTGGAATGTGCCTTTCTTAATGAAGATGATACTGAAAGTGACTGAGAGAGTCCTAGCAGGTTACTAGCTCTTCTCCAGTTCCCCTGACCATCAGGGTGCCAGTCCCAATGAGCTATCTATAAATAATCATCCATTCCACACGATATTTCTCATTCTCGGGCTGCATGAAAGAATAAGAGCAAACACCATCAATTCTTAGCCTCTGAAATCTGAGCTGGTGTTTCACAAGTCTGCTTTGTTTCAACATGACTGGAATTAGTCTAAAACTGAGAAATCACCTAGGAACAGGTGTTAGACAAGTTTCACAGCTATGATTCCAGCGTGGGAAACAAAGAAGAAAGGTTTCTGTCAGTTTGGGAAGCTCTGAGCAAGCTGGAAATTTGTCTCTGTCATCCTCAGAGGCCAGGGGTAAACATGAGGCTGGACACACTGAGGAGAGAGCAAAGTATGAAATGTAAAGAATTCAGCAAAGGTGTTGTCCTCAGAAACACTGGAGGGGCTGGAAGTGGGACACGAGGTTGAATGTAGGGGTGGAGTAAATGACACAGATTCCTTCCAAAGGGTCTGGATCGTCTTAGACTGGGTCACAGGGACCAGACACTGATTTAATAGAAAGAATATAGGGATTGTTGTTAGTGATGAAACTAAGCTTGAAAGAGAGAAACTGTTCTCATCTGAAAACCAACTGAATGGATGTCTGTAAACCAAGCAGCCTCTGTTTCCAGATTTGTAGGATAGTCCCTAAACTGCCACTTCATGACGTTGCTATGGCACTAAAGAGAGATAATATCAAACTGCAAACCATCACAATGAAGCAAAACAAACAAGAATGCTCATTTTTATAAGCTATTCACCGAGCTCTTCAGTTTTAGAAAGACATAAGCATTTTAGGACACAGTCAAATAAACACACTCAAACAGGGTCCACAAAAATTAGGAGGATGTGAAGCTTGAGGGGGAAAGGATGTCTGTGGCTTAAGAAGAAAGGATTGAAGTTTTGAAACAAAATCAATAAAAAATGAGAAAGGGGTGTAAAACCGGTTTTGACATAGGATGCTGTGTTTAAAATGACAGGGAGAAAGAACGAGTCAGGGCCTGCACTAACTTGCATTGTACTTAGCTGCGTGTCACCGGGATTTTAAAGGGATTACCATGTTTACTCTCCAGAAATGCCACCCACGGTATCACTATATTCTGAAAGATGTTAAGGACAGCACTCTTAAGTTGTCCCCTAATTTGAAGATTTGAAGAAAGGCTACAGAGTGTGACAAGATCGGTTGTTAAATGAATGACTAGTGACCCAAATGAAAGCTTAATCAAAAGAGCAATTTAATCTTACACATAGATGGATCAGTAGCTTCCCTCTGCTTATAGAAACATGGCTAGTTATAGGGCGTATGATAAGACAGATCAGAAAGCAAAGCAGTTACAGAAAGTCATTACTGAAAGGCAGAGAACTGACCGTGAGGTGCCCAGCCCCAATTGATACATTCTACAACACAACAGCTATGCCAAAAGTTCAGGAAGCACTAGGGAATTGGAAAGATGGTACGATCTGGAGAACTGAGAAGTTGATTGTCTTCTAGATATGGCAGTAGATTCTGTTTAATATTGCTGGTATGTATATGTTTTCAGGGTTGAGCACTTAATATTGGATAAGCTCTTAGGAGCTCTTCCCTAGAGCTGACTAATTCTCCCTCTCTCAGCTGTCTTTAATTGCCTATAACTCTCCATCTGCCATGGGTCCCCGTGAGATTCTCCCCATGCATATTGGCACGTTAACTGATGTTGTTCAGGTCTTGCTTGAACAGCCACTGTGCTGAGAATTCCTGGTGTACCTTCTCTGCCATGTTATTTGTGTATAAAACAATAATAATTAAAGAAAATGAGTCCATGAATTTGAGATGGATTGGGAGGAACATGGGGTTGGAGGGAAGAGGAAGAGAACTGTGAGAAATGATGAAATTATATTTTAAAGTAGGCTTCATATAAGCAAATAAATACAAAGGGCAAAACATTTCATCAATATCTGATTGCATTATATTTATTAAGATATTTAATCCAGGTAGACTGTAGTGCCCTAGTCTCTTAGAGAGAAACAGACAACTTAGGACACTCTCAAGGAACATTCTAGTTTTGGTAATATAAAATCTTATATTTTTATAACGTAGAGTCGTCCATAAAACTGAACTATTCCTTTGAACAGAAGGAATTCCCTCTGTGTTGGAGAAAGGTCACTCTAAATTGGGGCCAAGAAAGGGGTGACCAAACTCCTCAAATAAAATAACAAAGCATTAGGTATTGAGAGAAACTGAGCTAGAAAAATCCATGGCTTGATTGCCTCATACCAAAACCAGCTCTTGCTAACTGTCATTATCGTGATGTTGTCTTTAAAATTACAAGTACCTAAATTATAGAGCATTTTACAACCAAAACCATTTGCAAGTATTTCCAGCTTCTTGTCTAATCATTACCTTTCTTTTAAGACTCTGGTGGACCCACCTATGCACGCTTCAAAGTTCAATTTCTCTCCTTGCTTCTCTTTCTTCCAAAATCTTCTTCTATGAAATCTGAGTTCAAATACACATTTTATCAATTGAACAAGGTCATGAATGCTCTGCCATGAGACAATCTCTCTGCTGAACTCAAATATCAAAAATGTGAGTTCTTTTTCAGTGGCCTCAGAGGAAATGGCTCCCGAGAGTCTAAAGACTATTCTTTAGGTTAGGTGTCCAGTCCCTTGGTGCAATGAAATCACTTTGTTATAAATTTTCTTCCAGAAAGGTAGAACCGCGAGAAGTGCAAAACTTGAGCCAGACACTGAGAGAGAATGAATGAAAAAAATGAAAAAATGGCTCAAGTTTTTAACGAAGACAAAAAAATAAAATAAAACCAAGCCAAGGGAGGGCAAAGGACTAGCTTTTGTACAATAGCTGCTATTAGGTTACACTATTAATCCTTTAGAAATTATTGTTCCACACTCTATTCATCATCATCGTCATATTATAGAATCAATGCAGAATTTGTATTTCCTACACAACTTACATGCAGATTGATTTTGATCTGTCACATGAGATCTGCTGTAGATTTTGTCGACTTTTAATGGTGAATCTCAGATTATGAAGTAGTTTGGACTGGTAGTTGGGAATTATGACTGCTGATCCTTTATTATATCTTTGCCCTATTATCCTGTAATAGACTCTTGAGATTTTTGCCACTGCTTATTTTTAGTAACATAAATATTTTTATTTATTCTTTGATAATTTCACAAATCTATATGGTATATTTTGATTATATACACCCTCTACTCTCTGCCTTCAACTCCTTCCCGGTTGTTCCTGCCAAATACCTTCCCAAACTTTAAGTCTTGTTTGTTTGTTTATTTGTTTTTGCTAACCATTAAGTCTAATTTGTGCTTCCGTTGTGCATAGTTGTGAGACCATACACCAGGTCACAGACTGTCTATCTGTGAATAAACTTCTAACAAAAGTCATGCTGCCTCCCTAGCAGCCATCAACTGCCAATAACTCTCAGCCGGGTGTGAGATCTCATGTGCCCCTTGCCCCATAAGTAATTGAATGTTAACTAGCTTGCTCTCATTCAGGCAAACGCATCTGTGAGTTCATGAATACAACAGTCCTATCGTTTCTAGAAAACAGTTCCACTCAACTCCACAGACACTCTCTGTACTCTTACTAATTGTGAACCTCTGGATTAACCCCTCACTGCTGTACTAAGAAGCTTCTTTGATACAGTAGTATAGGGCACTTGGTAATCTGCCCATTGAGAAAAAAAATAATTCTAATAGATTCACCTTTATGGCTTATGGGTTTGGGGCCAGATTTACTATACCAAAAATAAGCGTTCTTGGATTTAGTGGGTCTTAAATCCAATCAGAAAGTAGTTGGCTGCCCCTGTAAGATCCATGCCACTTTTGCACTCAGAGGTATATCTTATTTGGCTAGTCATTATTGTAGCTCACAGAGTTCACAGTGGATAAGACTGTTGATGAGTCTCTTTCCTAGCAATCTGGTGTTTTAGTTTCCTCTCTGGTGGATAGCTTTCAGAGTACCAGCTCCACCTTGATTTCTGCATGTCCTGTAATTAGAGTTTGGTATCTTCAGCCACTGAGCTATACCATCAAGTTCTGTTGAGCAATCAAGAGCAATGGCAATAGACTGTACACTTTGGGTGATTGTTGGGACACTCTTATCTGACAATTCTAAGAGCAGAATTCTACATCTGGCACTGGGCCTTTTATTTGACAATTTACAGCTTCTGGGGGGAGGCGAGTACTGTCCCTCATGTAAGGTAACTCCATTTAACAGGCTCCCTCCCCATATGACACTTGTAAACCAGGGGACAAGAAGGCTGATATACTGAATGGTCACATATGGACACTGGACTCAGCCTCTTTTCTATAGGAAAGGAGTTCCTATATGTAGACGGTGTGCTGAAGCGAAGATTTCTTTGATCACTCAAGCAATGCTCTCTGCCCTGGAACCTACTTTGTCTAAGTCAGAATGACAATAAGGAAAGCTCTGCCTGGTGCCCGCATGCCACAGAGTAGCACCTGCTTCATTCTCTGTGTCTAATGAAGTCTTCACAGATGAAAGCACAACATTCAACTATAAACAATAATCAACCCCAATCTACCAGGAGCCAAATTATATGTTTGTGGGAATTTAAAGAGCTGAAAGTACCCTCTTGCAAGTGGTGGTGGAAAACATTCTCAGACCAGTGTTTCTGACAACATCCCAGGACCTCGTCGCAAAATTAAAAATTAAAAAATGAATATTCATTATGACCTTGTGATCTGCCAAATACTCTAAATAGACCATTTTCAATTCATCTCCAGAACCAGCATGTGGGGCAATTGTTCCAAATCTACATTTCCAGAGTCATGAAGCCCAAATGGAGCTGCTGCACTGCTTGATACTCAATAGGCAAAGGCTGTAGAACTGTGCCCAGGGAGCCTGCTAACAATGGTAGCATGACTTGCTACATGACACCCTTTGGGAATGTCTCCACTGTGATTTGAATGCAAGACTTTCTGGTTCTTAAACACCTGTGTTAGTTATTTAATAAAATATCAGAAATTGATGTTTAAAATACTTGAAAGAAAATGATGGTTAATGTATCTATTAGACACTTCCAAATAGACTCTATCTTCAATGCTTTCAAGACAACTAGCATTACAATATGTGACTTCCATGTAGGGAGACTGGCAGGCAATACACACAACCTATGGTCTTTAAGCAGGATATGAACCAGGCATTTTTGTGAGGTGCTAGCCTTTGTATGTGGAATTCTTCAGTTCTGAGTTCAGGAGTAGTTTCTGGTAATGGGCCAGGGTGATGGTGGGATACAAAGAAGACTCAAAAACGTTTACAAATATTCACTTTTTGGTTAACACTTATTAGAAATTGTGGTTGGATAAAACACACTAGAGTGTGTTTCTAGCAGTGTCCAGAAAAGAAAGATACAGGAAAACTTAACTAAAACAATGTTGAGCCCCTGTGTATGGAGATACAAACAGCTGTTCATATGTACCATCCTAGGTTCTGTGAGGAACATTTTGAGGAGTGTGACCAACATAGGTCCGCCTACCAAAAGATATGAAATGAACCTGAGGACAGCAGAAGGGGCGAAATATCACACACAGTGAGCCTCTAGTTACTATTGTCAGTCCCTATGACTACAAAGTAAATGATCCCAGAGAAGACCCTGCTTTCAGTGTGGGTAACAGGCTCTCCAGCACTGGTGACTTTGAGGATTTGGGAGAGTGATAATTAGGTCCTGAGATGTGAGTCGTCTTCCACAAAGAGCTGTATTGAGAACACAAACCTGGAATGACAGAAAAATCACCACAAGGAAAAATTTGCAATTGAAGAACAAAGACACAAATGGGAGCAAATACTCAAAACTGAAGGAAGAAATAAACTTCGGGTGTTGAGGAGGTAAAAATAAGCAGAAAAGGCAGCCTTACGCAAGGCCAGTGAAGGCTGCACTGAGCTCACATATCCCTTTAAAAGCAGTAGGGAACCTCAAGAAGATTTGGAGCCGTGGGATGATATGATCTGATTTATGATTTTTAAAATACCATTCTGGCCACTGCATGGAGAATGGATAGTTGCTAGGTGAGCAAAATGGGAGAAGAGATCATTTAAGGACTATTGGAGTTACTCAGGAAGAAAATGAAATGAGCCTGCCTCGAGTACACTGGGGAGAAAGAGAAGTAGACAGACTGGAGATATATCATTGTAGAAGAGCAGAGAGAATGTGCTGATGGATTGGCTATAGATGCAGAAAGGAAAACTTATGGATTAAAAAGAAGCCAGGTCTTTGTCCTGAGCAGGCAGAGGAACATTTTGCTCCTGGTCTAGACTGAGTAGGTGAGGGTGTAGAATGAAGAGCTCCCTGATAACCATTCTATTTGCTACTTGTATTGTTTCTCTGATAAAACACTTGGCAACAGCAATTTAAGGAAATGTTTCCTTAGGCTCACATGTGGATCAAGAGTACTGTTCATTGTGGCAGAGAAATTGTGGTGGCAGAAGAGTGAGGTGGCTCATCACACTGTGACCACATAGTCAGGAAGGAGAGAGAGAGAGAGAGAGAGAGAGAGAGAGAGAGAGAGAGAGAGAGATATGAATGAAGGCACTCAGCTCTCTTTCTCCTTTATATTCGGTGCTGGACCTGAGCTGTCAGGATTGCACCATCTGTATTTCTGTTTGGTCTTCTCTTTTTAACTTAACTCATGTGGAATCTCCCCCACAGACATGTCCAGAAGTTAGTCTTTTATCTCTTAGGGGAGTCTAGATCCTGTCCAAATGTACAGCATCAGTAACCATCACAACTGTGTTAAGCCAATTGGTGAATTAGATGTCTAAGCATAGATTCCTACCAGGCAGTAGAATTTGTAATTTTGAAACTTAATGAAGGAACTAAGACTAGGGATGCGTGTGCTGAAGATACAATGGAACAGAAGAAACTGCAGGAGGAAAGTAACCTGAAATCAAAGTTAGTGGATGGAGGGCTTCCAAATTTAGAGTTGGTAAAGAATAGCAACACAAATACTGAATCCATATGAGCAAGAGGCTGAAGCAATGGCACAAGCATCTCACTCATCTATTTGTTCAACAAACATCTATAGGCCATGGACTACATATCTGCCTTTGATGTCAGTGGTAATATTGGTGAGAGGAACTCACTTCGTGTGACCTACGCTGCTCATGATCATCATGTTACTGTGTGGTCCAGAAAAATGAGAGAATTCTGCCATGTATTGGGATGGTGAGGAATGAAGATGTATAGCACAAGCTCTTGAGAAAGGTGACATCTGATATGGGACAGTAGCAATGGGGCAGGTGAGAGACCCGGGGGTATTTTATCCCAGGCAAAGCTTTGTCAGGGTGAAATAGTTTGCTTTGACATAGGACAGAATGCAAGAGCTAAGTTACTGCCCATAAAGCACCAGATAAAAGCCATACTAACTACAGTCACTGAAAACTCCGGAGGTCAATAACCTCGAAGGGCTTTAATTTGGGTGTGCACAATAGATGTGTTCAGAAAAGTCGTTCTTGGCAAGAGGGGTACCAATTAGGACAAGGCAGAGCGAGCAGGTGGATAAGTTTGAGGAGTGCCTGGGATATGCCATAGACTCTCACATAGCAGAGGATAAAGAAAATTGGTCCTATTCAAAACTTTTATATGATGTAGGCTCAGAAATATATTTGGGGTATGCAATGGAAAATGTAGAGAGGACAATTCAGAAGTTCTGCAGGAAGCATTTGTTAATGGCTTGAGTAACCAGATGGCTATCCCTTCCATTCACTGGGAAAACACAGCTGCCGCTGAGCTCACAAGGCAGTCAAGTTCCAGATACTCCTCTTTCTGTTTTCTGTGACCCTAAAAGGGTGATTTGATATCTTACATAACCTTCTTCAACTCTACTTTTTCAACGTGGAAAATATGGATCATTGGTGTTTGTAGACAGCTCCTAAGAGGATGAAAGAAATGATATTTACAAACCCTATGTTAACTTGCGTTATGCACCATGTGGAAGGCAAAATTGTGGTACCCAAAGCTATTTATATCCACGTCCTTGAACCTCATGGCTCTGTTACCCTATACACACAGGTAATTAAGTTTACAGGTAGAAATCTTTTGCTTTAGAAGTGAGACTATCTTATTGTCCACTAGCAATAAAAGGCCACATATGTTTTAAAATAAAGCAGAAATATACAAGCATAAGGACACTATCTAATATTATTGGCATTGCATAAGGAATAAGACAATTTTGATAGTCTCTAAAAACTGACAGGGGCAAGAAAAACAGATTCTCACTACAACCTGCAGAATGACTCACAACCCATCTACACCTTGACATTCACCATAGCAGAGCCATCTCAGCCCTTTTATACAGTCAATAAGATAGAACACACCTGATGTGGGAGTCCCCTCTGTGTGCTGTGATTACCATTAGTGAATAAAGAAACTGCAGTAGCCTGTTGATAGGGCAGAATTTAGATAGGCAGGGGAAACTAAACATAAATGCTGGGAGGAAGAAGGCAGAGTCACGCCATGGAGCCGCTGGAGATAGACATGCTAAAACTTTGCTGGTAAGCCATGACCTTGTGGTGATACACATATTAATGGAGATGGGCTAAATTAATATGTAAGAGTTAGCCAATAAGAAGTTAGAACTAATGGGCCAAGCAGTGATTTAATTAATATAGTTTCTGTGTGCAAGCTAGCTGGGCAGCCAGGAAGAATGAGTGACTCCCTCCCTCCAACAAGCACCATTTGTAAGCCACTAACTTTGTAGAAGGTTAAAAAAAAAGAAAGCTAGCATCCATTGCAATAAAAATTAACAACATTGAAAGTATTGTAAGAAGTAAGTTGGACAAAGGAAGGGAGAAGGTGGAGAGAAAAGGGTTGGCTGTTTTTTGTTTTTGCTGAGTGAGCATTTTCCGGTGTGCAGGGATGAGAAAATGACAGGCATGTTTAGGGAGCAGCAAATGATGGGATGGAACTTACTTAAGCTGTGGGTAAAGTGACCGCAAAGCAGAGACATCTGATAGGATTCTACATGCAGTAAAATTGATAGCTACTTTCAGGTAATTGGTCCACACAGCTCTTCAGCCAGCCTTCCCACTAACCTCTTTTATTTCCTTTAAGCTATGATCCCATTTAAAATAAATATAGAGAATCAAAAGTATGAGTTTTGAGAGATTCCTGTGGGCTCTGCTATTGGGAGCGAGGAACACTGAAGGTGACTCAAACGTGTGTGAGCGCTTCTCAAGCTGCCTCACCGCCATCAAATGATGGCCTCTCTTAGGAAGATGGTAGAGCAGAGGTAAAAATATATATATATATGGCTCAGGTTAGACATAGTTTATTGGCAAGAATTGACTCTGTTGTAACTGTGTTCAAAACAAGATGGATCTCGCTGGGAAAGACATTTCTCACCATCTGTGACATGGGAATGGCTGCACTACCCAGCTCTCCTCACAGACTCCTGAGATCAAAGTGGGGACATGAAGGAGCTTTGTAACCAGAAAAGAATGACGCATCTGCTGCCAGTGTTCACTAGACCAACAGCTCCCAGTGGCACCTCAGTTCCTCTTCTGTTTCTGTGCTGTCTGTTTGCAAGTTTAATCACATATACCCATATCATAAAGCCGTCCCTTTATTTCCACCTCTTCCTGTCTCCCCAATGTTTACTATTCCTTTCCCAATCAGCTGCCTACTTTGATCACTGTTTTGTTTTCTTGTTAAACAGATCTCTGAAACTCACCCATTTGATGATCAGTTCCGTGATCCTAATTGCTCATACATAATCTCAAAGCCTGTCAAAGAAAGCCCGGGGGAGGAGACTCACCTGGAAAGTAGGAGCAGGCAGCAAGACTAGTATTTGGTATCAGAGTTTTGCTGGAATAAATGTTCACTTTGGGTTGCATTTTCTGTTTCAGAACCAAGAAAAAAAATAAAGGCACTAACTAATGTATTAACAGGCAATTTCATTGGTTATATACCAATGATAATTTCATAATTAATTGAGATGACTGTTCCTAAAATTATATGTTCAGGGTAAGTTTTTATTGAGTTCATCTTTCCTTTTCATAGCCCTATTTGGAGGCTTAGACTGATTATTTGTAAGCCATAAAAATACCCGCCGCTTCCACCATGAAACCACTTCTGTCACACATAAATGTAGAAATCTTCTTTACAACTATACTTTTCCAGGGCCCCAGTTAGATAGCATGTTCCCTTTTGTCTGGAATGATCAGGCAGGTGAGTTTAATCATCAAGATGAGGTTTGACATCAATACACCCCCTCTGGACTACACACCAACTAGGAGGATTCCCTTGTAATATTAATAAAGTCTGAAGCATTGCCAGGCAGGGAGACAGCCATGTCCAGATGGCATAGGCATATAGGGTAACAAAAGTATTGTACCAGTATCATGTCTGCCACTGGACAACATGTAGATCTTAGTCCTGTGCATCCAAGCAAGAGAATCTGGCAGTAAAATGTCAGCAGAGCTATTCCTGGATGGGAGTTATCTCACTGTAGTTGATTCCTACCTAATGCATGCACCTCCCACCGACCTTTGGCTACTCTTGGGCATCTACTCTCTACCAATAGTGCCCTAGGAAGAAATAACTCTCTCAGTTTTTTCTCAAACCAAAAAAATGTGAAATCTGGAAATATACTTTTATGTGTTTTAATATTCTTCTTTCCGAAGTCCAAGAGAGTTGAACTGGCTTGCAGATCACAGGCCACCTGAGAGATATTATGTCACCTTCTGAGTCTTTGTTTACCTGTCTGTTGTCTATGTGACAAAAAAGGCTTCGTGTCCCAGAGCAGAAATATGGGGAAGTAAAAGTCCTTCTTAGCTCACACAGAAATAAACCCCTATTATGATCAATGGCAGTACTCACACACAGTTAAAACAATCAACACAAGTAGAACAGCTTACCAGATAGTTTCAAAACCATACTTTAAATCCAGAAAGTGCCATTTCTACATACAGAATCTTAGAGAAAATCCCAGTAGGCCTGTTCTGCTAAATTGGAATATGCTTGGCATCCTGGGTCTCTTTTATCTGTTACTCAGGATTCCACCAACACTGGCATGGGATCATCTGGATTGAGAACTCAATCTTAGGGCTCAGGAATTAGAATAGTCAATGAGAGGGTCAATGTCTCTTTCTCATGAACTCTCCTCTCTCTCTCTCTCTCTCTCTCTCTCTCTCACACACACACACACACACACACATACACACACACACACACACACACACACACATAAATCAGAACCTGGCTTCTGGCTTCCTCATTCTCTCAGGACAGCCTAGCTGTTTTTGATCTCCCCTGACAGTTCTAGTTTGTTCCTATCTGGGGGAGACACAGTTTTCAGATAGGAAAACATGTCAAGAAAACACGTCAGTTACTATTATCATCACATCTTGGGTTGATTTTCCTATTGTGAGTCTTCTGTGCTCATTCACCACAGTTCCCTTCTTGGGAAAACTCAGCAGCTGTAAGTACAGTGAAGTCTATCCTGCTTTGATTGTCTACACGATGCCAATGCCTTGCTTTATACTCCCATTAGAATGTAAGCCATCACTTCATGAGAGTTTGCTCAGCCTCTTGCATTGATGTTATTCCATAAGTTCCTTTCATACAAGGATCTTGTGTTATTCACCAGAGGGCAGGGCCTGCCAGAGCCAATCCATCACAAAGGGCAGTGACTAGTAGAAAGGATGAATGAGCACATGAGCAATTCAAACTGTGCTGGTGCGGGAAAATGGTCTATATTCTGTCAATCATGTTTTAAATAAATGCTGATTGGCCAGGCAGGAAGTATAGGTGGGAAAACCAGACAGGAAGTAGAGGTGAGAACAGGAGAATTCTGGGAAGCAGGAAGCTCCCTTGGCACTCCTGCTCAGACCACTGAAGAAGCAGCATGTGATCTGCCATTCTGAGAAAAGGTATTGGCCATGTGGCTAACATAGATAGGAACAATGCGTTGATATAAGTTACAAGAGCTAGTAAGAAGACTGAGCTAATGGGCCAATCAGTTTATAACCTAATGTAGCCTCTCTGTGTGATTTTTCTTTGGGGCTTGCTGGCTGTGGGGTACCAGGTGGGACAGAAACTCCAACGAGCAGGCCCCTCATGTTACACTGTGTGTTGTTATAGGCAGCTGAGGCTAGTCATTGATGTAAGAAGACTGGTTTCAGAGATCAGTTAGACCAAAGGTCTTCTGTCCTAACATCCTCCCAGAATTTTCCCAGCATGACAGGGGGTAGGCAAAAGCAAGTGAGCGAGCGAGAGAGAGAGAGACAGAAGGAGGGAGGGAGGGAGAGAGAGAGAGAGAGAGAGAGAGAGAGAGAGAGAGAGAGAGAGAGAGAGAGAGATTTACAGGCTCATTCCTCATAGTGGTTTGAAAAATTTTAGGAGTTATCTATAAACCCAAGAAAAGTTCATCTTAAAATAATTAAAGAAATCATGAATCAAGAAAGAGAAATTAATTGAAGACAGTGATGTAGTTGATCTTATTGCCAGATATAGGTCACATAAACTCTTAATGTGGTCATGCTTATTTTGTGCAACTAAGAAATTAGGGCAATCATATACAGCAAGTGGGGCCAACAGAGAACTGACTGCGTGGTTGGCTATGACATTTTAAATATCTTGAGAACTCAACATAGAACATAAAGCATCAATGCCCTGCTTCACACAGTGAATAAACCACCTGACAGAGAAGATCTGCATCCATGTCCACTTCCTGAGCTCACTAAGCCCTGCATTTCTGTCATACAAGGGGAGATATGAGTGACTTTAGAACCCTGAAGTCCTTTCTTCCATTTCAACCCCCTGTTATAGGCAACCAAACAACTACATTTTAATTCCACAAATAAGAAAATGCATGACTTTCCAGTAACACAGATCAAGAAAGGCAAAAAGAGCATAGAACACTGTGTGACTAATAATCTTGAATTATAAGTCTGGGTAGTACCACAGACTTTTGGACTAGGCCATGCTTTCCTGGCCCCCCCCCCATCTCTTAGCAGAAGTATGGACCCATTTTCTTTAGCTATAGCTCTTGAGTTTAATTTCCTCTTCTACAAAAGGGACATGATTGTCCATACATTTCCATTTTGGCATCAGTCTATATATCTAACATTTCTCTACCAAGTGTTTTCTGATCATGATATCTGGATATAAAGATAAAATTGTTGTTGCTATGGAAAAGAAGAAGAAGAAAAGAAGCAGAAAGATGAAACAGAAATGGGTATATCTCTGATTCCCAAAAGTGGCAAGAACTAAGGAACAAGGAGAAGGGAACAGGAAGAGTGGAAAGAAACTAGGGGAGAACCATCTGACAATTGTTTATATATATATATATATACACAGACTGATACATAAACTGGAAAGAGTGAAGAGTTTTCTCCCTTGTGTAGAATGTAAAACTAATACTCAAGATCTGCAGAAAGTAGGGTCATAGTGTTTCTAGATAAGGGGGAACTAGAAAACATGTCTCCTGGTTCAAAAGTCTGGCTTCATCCGAGGGAATGTAGACTACAGGAGAGGATTCCTTAGGACGCTTTACATAGTCTGGCAACTTCATCTCTGCACCTGCTATTTGAAGAAAAAAGTTATCTTCTGCCTCAGTCTGGGCAGTCATAGATAAGACTGGAAGCTAATCTATTGCGGTAGACCCAGCCTAATGCACCATCAGCTTATCCGCAGATAATCTGTACATATATCTATGTATCCAATAAGGGTCTTCTTGGTGAAGGCATTGATGCCAAATCTAACAATCTGAGTTTGATCCCTAGGACCCACATGATAGAAGAGAACAGATTCTCATGAATTGTCCTCTGACCTTCCAACACACACACACACATACACACACACACACACACACACACATACACACACACACACACACTGCTCCTAAATAAATAAAACAAAATAAGGCTCATGCATTTTCTGCTAGAGGAGGTAAAAATTTTGAGGAAGCAGAAGTGGGGTCTTATGGAGCTCTAGGGTGAGTGCCAGTGCCAAGAGTCAGATGAAACCACAGGAGAATCGAACCCAGGTCTTGGAGTATCAAATCCACACTAGATAGGAGTCTCATTGTTTTCCTTTAGGGTTTAGCACGAGTCAGTTCTTCTCGGAAACCTCTCCTGCCTTTTCCATCTCGAAGCCATAATCATATCCCATGTATCGCATGTGGTTACCACCTTTTTCTCTTCCAGTTGTATAAAAATCTGTCTCTCTAAAACATCCCCTGGGTAGTAAGATTAACTTCATGACTGGTACCGGCAGTAGTGAACAGATGTTTACAATTTCCAAGCATTTTGAATCTTTTATCTCACCTGAGTCTCTTAACTCAAAGGGCAAGTAGGGCGGAAATTGACAATTTCATAAGAACCCTCAGTTCCAACAGTTCGACAGAAGTAAGCAGGCAGAGAAGCCTACCTCCCATTTCTAATCCACTAAAGGACCTTGGCAGATTTCCTGCTTAGAGGAGGCAAGGGATCCCACCAAAAGGATGTGTTCTCCCTACACTTCAGTCTCTACGTGCATCCTGTGCTTTAAAGTTCTTCGATAGTTCACCCTTCCTCAATGTGAAAAGCTTTGGGAACTACTTAAACTAAAATTCCTATCCATTTTTTGAAATCACATTTTGTTTAAGAGCTGGTAATGTTGAGAGCAGGATAAAATAATCTTCCCCACAGAAGAACACTCCAACTGCTTGAGTGATATTAAATGGTCAGCCTTTGAAACATGAATTATATAGACAGAACAGTTTTTTTTTAAAAAAAAAAAGTAAGTTAAAAAAAAGTAGAGGCAATGGGATACATGGGAGAGTTTGTAAGGTGAAATTTTACGATTATAATGTCAAAAAACTATTTTAAAAACCAAATAACCACGAATTTTTTAAAAAAGCATGTGGTTGCAGTGAGTTCATCATTAAAGTACAGTTAAGACATCTGCTACCTAATAAACTAGCCACTAACCATAAATGAAAGGCAACGTGGGTGCTGAGCCTTTGTGAACTTGCAGATTCAGGACCAGTTAACTACTACAAACCTGTCAAAATGTTCTGAAACCCTGATCCATCATCATTTCATGAGCAAAGTGAAGAATACTCAAGTGAACCATCTGTTCAGACCTAGAATGTTCCCCATAGGCCTGGAGTTACAGATTCCTGTCAGTAAGTCGTGGGAACCTTTGTTCTGCTGCAGGGCTTCTGACTATGGACCGTCCACATGGCTGCAGCCTACCATGCTTCTTAGCAGCCAATTAATCATGTTGTACTCGGGCTCACAGAGCAACGACTTGCCCAAGTCATAAAGTAACCTCAGGATGGTGCTCAGGATGGAGTTGTGGAGTCAACAGTCTGAGGCTAAGTCCTTTTCTATTCAGTTTTGAAAACTTTTAGATGAATTTACTTGAAATCAAAGCAATTATAAAGTAACTCCTTTTAAAAGCTTTAAAAAAAATCCACAGTGTAATCATTATTTTGTCTTCTTTAAAAATCCTTGGAACCCAGGTTAAGTATAGAATAGGAGAAATTGCACAGATGTCTTCAGAGTTTGAGGAAAGAAATTCTGAACGTCACTCACGACATTTGTTTTAAATTTTGAATAAAATGCAAATATGAGCCAGCTTGTAGGGCATAGCACTGTTAGCAATTTGCCCAGAAGATTAACAAACAGGAAACACTATAGAAAATAAAGCTTGACGAATTTGAAGATGAGGGTGGAGCCACAAGGGGAGATGAAAGGTAACTGTCAAGGCCAGCAAGGTCAGGTATGACAGGAATGGAGCATCCCGCAGCATTGGTCCATTCACTGATGAGTTTGAACGGCAACCTGGTCCTAGCACTTCTTAGAACCGGCTTTGGTCATTGTGCCTTTTGAATTGCTTCCTTAAATATTTACCTTATGCCGTGTTTCTGCCCTCTGAGAGTTAGACCATGCTAGTGTGACCAGTCCCTTTGCCAAAAGTAAATCAATTTGGGAAGGAATGTGATGTTCCTGTGTCACCATGAACCATCAGCCAGGAAAGCCAATAGACATGATTGTCACAGGGCACTGGTGAGACTTGATTGGGAAATCATTTGACTTGCAGAAGTGTCAAACATTTTGGCATTGTGACACCACACTGTCTGAACACCTACAAAGCTCACTTTTAAAAGCTACTTGACAGAGTTAAACTAACAAATAAAATCACACAAAAGTATCTTGTTACATTTGAAGTACATTTGCAATTTTGTATTGGTCTCCATTCATAACACAAAGCCCTTGGGTTGCAAGTTGAACAGGCTTGTGGGTTCAACGCCCTCTCTGCACAGTCCCATGCCTACGCCTTATTTATCTACATTAAAAGGAGTGACATAATTCAGAAGAAATTATTAGTCATTCTTATGTAACCATCTCCTATTATTTGAAACAATACATCCTGGAGGGAGGTTCCTTTAAGACCCAGAAAGAACACACAGACACACAGACAGACACACACATCATCAGGAGGTTTCTCAGATGTAGAAGCCCTCTACAGCAGATCCCCATGGTCTTTGAAGCAGTAACAATTTTGAAGAGAAGACTCTTTGACTGACTACTGAGCCTCACAGAAGTCATGCACAGAGCCCTGGGGATGTAGGTTTGGGAGGTATCACCCACGCATCATTGTGCTTTCTGCGGTTGGAGCCACCCTTGAGCCTTCTGTGTTTGTAACCCTCAAGCATACTCTGTAAGTAAGCCTAGTCAACTCATTGCTTCACAGTGGGAATCATTACTTCAGTCTGCTTTTTGGTCCCATCTCAGCAATAAACAGACATTCGTTCATGTGCCTCAGGAAAAAGTCACACAAGGGTCCTCTTGTAGGTGCTTATAATGTGAACTTTGAGATCCTAAGACACTGAATAATGCCATGTTTGTTTCATGAAAAAAATCTCAGACAAACCTAATCTGAAGTACATAAAACAAGCTTCCAGGCCATTTGAACCATTTTCTACCATAACAGGCTTTGGGCAAGATCCTGGATTCTCTGTACCTCAGCAGGAGGGGTCATCTCGAATGTGCTGCTATTCAGTCTTGTCACACCTTGTACACCATCTGCAGAGGCTACAGGCATCGCAGGAAACATCTGTTCCCACCAGCCACCTCCAGCGCGTCTACTTTCTGAAGACCCTGGGACTATCATGTGTAGGCTAAAAGAGTTCATTCCCCCTTTGGCCTAGCTCATTTGCCAAGATCTGGCTGATGTATCCTGACTGGCTGCATTGGTAGCACATTGCTTTATATAATTATGCAAATGTGTTCGCTCTTTGCAAACTGACAGTAATTGCCAGACTGAAAATTCACTACACTGGTCATATTTCCTGGGAGCACTCCTTAGGAGGAGGTTGGAGAGTGACCTTTTCATTTGTCTGAGCAAATATGAAAGAAAATTATTAACTCTGTTTTTTAAATATTTACTTGCTTCCCCGTCAGAATAATTTACATCAATAAGCGTATCAGGTGCTTGTATTCATGGCGTGCATTGGAATTTCACCCTCCCTACCACTCAAGGCTATTTTCGTTCTAGGGCTCCAGCTGTTTAAGCTCCTCTGCCACCGGAAAATGAAATTTGTATTTAAGATGTTACATTCTGCAGGCTCTGTGCTGAGGAATGAACCTTCTTAGCATCACCCTTGGAACGAAACCACAGTCGCATATTAGCTTCCCACAATTCTATTGAGACTCGGTTTGACCTGCCTTTGTTTTTAAGTGCTCTAATAATTTTTAAATAAACTTTCCTTCCTGCCCATGATCACACCCATGTGCACCTTATCAATAAGCTGGAAATGCATGTAGCAAGGGTGATTAATCAATTGAGCCTGCTGTGATTAGATAATTAATAAAGGAAACGTACTTGACAAAAGGGATAGATTTTAAATTTTTAATGCCTTATCATGAATTAGTGAGCAGAATTTTAATGGGCACTTCAACTTCCTACTGTTCAATTTGGCAAGGAAGAAAAAGGCAATTTTTCTGGGCTTTCTGGGCAGTGTGGAGAGTAGTAAAAATCTGGCTGGATCCAGAGGGTAGGGGTTCTAAGTAATGAGCTATGCTGATCATTGTGACATTCGGGCCTCGCTTTACCTGTCTACACATGCAGGGGTAACCAGCAGTGGCTAATATCCTTGGACGTTTATCATTTTTTCTTGGTATACAGTGGTGAGCAACAAGCTGAAGATCTTGCCATATTGGACAAACATTTTTCCCCTGAGCTCCACCTCAGTCCCACAAAGAACTTGGTGTTATGTAGTCATAGTACTCCACAGCCAGCCAACCAAACAAAAGAAAAGGGGAAAACAAGATGCTTACCAAGTTCTATTTCCCAAGATAGATGTCAGAAAACACCTTTTTTGAACTCTTTAGAAAATTTTCAATGTCTCAAGGGGGAAAAAATCATTATTTAAGTACAAGATAATTGAGTTTATTAGAGACTTAATAGTTTCACACGTCTGTGCATTTGTCCCAGACCTCCAGGTTAAACTGGGCTGGCTAGCCCAAGAGTTAGAGAAGTCCACGCCTCTCCCGCTCCAGTCATGGAGTTACAAGTATCCACTACCACGCATGATTTATAAATTCTCGGGGTCAAATTTGTTCCTTAACCTTGCAAAGCAAGCATTTTGACAACTGAGCCCTCTCCCTAGACCCCAGGCTAGAGAGCTATTCAGCATCACTAAAACAGTGCAATTCCTTGAATCATACTACTAGAGGATATACAAGATCATATTTTCCTCTAAAATTCTACAGAAGTGTATAATGAAAGACTGCCCAAGCTGGATATTTTTAAAAATTATAGACCCTCTTAAGATGGATTTCCCTAACTGAGCTTTCTGTGTGCAAAAAGTTAGTAGCATCAATTTTAGATTGAAGGCTGACTCATATGTTTTTCCAATTTAATCTCATGATTAATTAGATAATAGAAGAGCCTAGAATTTTATTGAGTTACACTCCAAGGACTGCTATTACATCTTAAAGCATTACATTTCTTTTCTAATTGTGATTTACAGAACAGTCTACTTATTTCAACTATTACGTTAATGTGTTTTTGATGGGGAAATACAATATATTAGCAGACGATGAACCTTTATGTATTTTGTGCACACCGTACAGAAGAAATGACAATTGCATACCTTGAATTACATTATAGTTACCTTTTATTATGCTGCCTCTGAGAAATGTAGGTAAAAGTGGCATTGCTTATCCTGTTTTTTGTGGTCACTGCCAAGCATACATGATGCTCAGCTGTCTGAAAGTACCATGTGATCTAAAGAATTCTGAAGTAAAGGGAATTCATAAAAATTAGTTACAATAATTGACAGCTTGGAGATTGATTATTAAAAGAATGTATGATCATGTGATATAATTTATCCAGACTAAGCAGGTTAGATTTGGAAATATATGTATATGTACATATATATTTGCAGCCATAATTTTTAAAAAAGGACCATGAATTTGAAAGATGCCAAGCAGGGGTGAATGGGATGGTTTGAAGGGAAGAAGAGATGGGATAATTAATACAATTATAATCTCAAAGTAAAAGAAAATACTGCTTCTTAAAAATTAACTAAACTTGCCGGGCGGTGGTGGCACACGCCTTTAATCCCAGCACTCGGGAGGCAGAGGCAGGCGGATCTTTGTGAGTTTGAGACCAGCCTGGTCTATAAGAGCTAGTTCCAGGACAGGCTCCAAAGCTACAGAGAAACTCTGTCTCGAAAAACCAAAAAAAAAAAAAAAATTAACTAAACTTTACAAATATCACATGGAAATGGAAAATGGAATTCAGGTTCTTGATTTCTTCAATTCCTAAACAACAGATTTGTCACATGTAAGGGGAAATGAATTCCTCTAAATTTATAGAAAGACAGAGGCTATTACAGGAACAATTAAATCAAATGACGCAAAATAAAGCAGAATATAAATGAAGCCCATTATAGATAAATATGACAGAAAACTCATGCCACATGGATTTACTAAATGCAGTAATTGGATTTTTTTATAACCTAGAATAGATTACAGTGCCCCAGATAAATGGCTTAATCTAACAAAGAATTGCTGCTATTAGTTTTCATTTTTTCAACTAATAAATAGTAAATCGTTCGTTGTGAAGATTTTTGCTGAGTTTTTCAAACCATGGCATAAGATCACAGAATATTAGGACAGTAGAAATGAGTAAAGACTCAGAAATGATCCAGTGACGGGTGGCCCTTGATTGACCACTGGTGAGATGGAATCAGAAACTCGCTTTGCTTTCCCTTTCTAAGTAGGATGTTTACTGACTCCCATGATGCTTTAAGAGCATGCTTAGCACAAGGTTTCTAACAGCTACTAGCACAGCTCCTCGGGAAGCAAGTGGGCCATTGTACTGAAAAGAGTTGTTTCCCGTGGGGAAGAAAACCCCACGCTTCCTTTGAAGACGCATTCCAGAAGCTTCTATCCTAAGTAGAACATCTGGTGTACCTATATGGAGGAGTTTGTCTAAAAACTGGCTTTCAGGAGGGGTTCACTCTGCAACAGACTGGGGGTGGTGTCACCAGGAACAAAGGGTGCTTACGGCAGGGTCATGGTCTCATAGATAAAATACTTTTTAAAGACACAGAAGGGAATTTCAAGAACAATATTTTTGGTGTTTGAGGCTAATTACTTTAAAGGGTTGGGGTGGGAAGAGACAAACTGAAAATGTCAGCCTTTTCCGGGCGCTGAAGAAGAGGAAAGAGAAACAGAAATGCCATTCTTGCTTTCTGAGTTAGAGGACAGAAAGCTAGCTAGCAAACTGGATGATGGAGGAGCAGATGTAGGAAGGAACTCTTGGACTGTGAACATGCCCCAAGTGCCAAAAGCCTTAGGGAGTTTGTCCTGTTGTGAAAAGGGGAAGTGAAATTTAAATTTATACCTTTCTGAATTAGAGCTCGGAAAGAGGCAGGCTTCTTTCTACAAGCAATGGACCAAAGGAAGACCTTCTGGAGACTGTAAATACATTCCTCAGGACAGGGGCAGACATTCTGATCACTGCCTAGCACGCCTTCCGACACATTACATTTCTTTTCAATCATATGGCTTCAGTCTTTCCTCATGTTGGGAAATAAAAATTTTCTACTTATCACAAGGGGTCTTGACCCTTGTCTGGAGAACGGGAGCTCCTATCATCTACACCCAATGCTCTTGCCAACCAATGAAGATGCAATTTGTAGAGACTAGTGACAGTTAACCATCCTGTTTGTATCAGAGTATGGCATGAAGTTGGGATTCCTGCAGCTGAAGCAGGTCTCCAGACATTGGAGGTGCAATGGGAGGCTTAGCTGAGCTCTTTCCAAATCTGAGAACAAAAGTGTATAAGAAGCAAGCGACAGCTTTCAAAGTGAACTGGGAGAAGGAAAATGCAAACGAGGTCCACAGTTGGGGGGGTGCATAAATTTGAGTTGGTACTAAGCCATGTAGTATGTAGGGAAGTGGGGTCATTCCAACTATTTGATTAAACAACTAATTATAATTAGCAATGCTGTATGGTTTAGCTAATCTGATTAAGGAAAAATGTGTGAAGCTGTCCTATTACACCTGCAACAGCAGAGTGATGTCTATGGCATTGGAATGTCAGGAGAATATTTCACTTGGGTATATAAGTGTTGCCTCTGTGACGACTTCTTTAACATCTATCTATCCAGCCTGCCCCTGGCTTCCCTGAACATGAATTTTTACCTTTCTTCCGGTATAAAAAAATCCCTAATTCTAGAATTTAAATGACCTGCACATGAATTCTGACTTGGTGTTTACAAACAGGGGAATCAGCAAGCACAGTACTTACTGAGCCTCCCTCATCACGGGTTGCCTCTCAGGTAGGCCTCTGTGGGGATGCAATGGGACCATGTGTGCAAGTCACACAGCAGGACTGCCTCGCATGACAGTCTCCTGGTGATTAGCTGCTGTTAGTACCACCAGGTATCCTCAGCAGTTTTCCATTGTGTCAGACTCAGATGCGCATTTCAAGAGCTCTCTACCTCTGCTGACATTAAAACCTCAGCATGTGTGTGGTCAGAATCCTGAAACGAACACATGGTTTTGACTTCCTAATATTGTCAGCATTACATGGGCAGCCATGACAAAAGCCAGAAAAAGAAGGACCATGGTCAAGAGATCAAGTGAGGAAAGGAGAAGGAAATAGAATCCTAATCTGAAGATACAAAATGCTTCGGAATTCCAAACATCATTAGCTCCAGCAAGAACCAACAGTCAAAATGTCTGGGGCAGTGGTTCTACCGGCAAAGGGCTTGCCACACAAGCGTGAGTACCCACATTTGCTGCTCAGTACACACAGAAAAGCTTGGCGTGTGCCTGTCGACAACCTTAGGGCTGGTGATATGAAATCCAGGATGTTCTCTAGGGCTCTCTGGCCAGCCAATCTAGCTGAATTAACAAATTCCAGGCTCAATAAGAAGTCCTATCTCAGAAAGGTAACTAGATATGGAACTATCCATTATAGCATGATGGGCTCTTCCAAACCCATGGTCGTGCTAGTAATCCTGGTTAGACTCAATGGGCTTCAAGAAAGAAAAAAAAAAGCAAGGAAAGAAGGAAGGAAGAAAGGAAGGGAGGGAGGGAAAGAAACAAAGAGATAGGCATGTATGAAACTGTTAAAGAACACATTTTATTAAAGTTTTCAAAACTTTAATAAATTTAACTTTAATTCACATGTACCTTCCCCCTACACACATGCACACACACACACACACACACACACACCAAGATGTCATAAGTAGAAAACACCAGAACACCACTCCTGACTTTACTGAACAAATTGGAATTAAAATGCATAGTAAAAATATTGTTTAAACTCAGTGTCAGATTATTTACGTAGGCGTCTATGAAACCTGAAGAATTTGCTTCCTCTTGTGCCCAACATCCACAATATCTCATTATATAAATGCAAATATTCAAAAATAAAAGAATCTAAAACAGATAGACAGCTGAACATTACAAGAAAATGTGGGCCAGGGGTGATAGGAACTCTCAGCCAAAGTTGGGGAACAGTTTCCAAAGCTTGTCTTTGTATCTGTAGTCAGCAGCAACTTACTTCCCACAATGTCTGTCTTTTAATAGTCAATATTATGAATGCACTTCATTAAGCTAAAGCCTGTACTTCCCACTGAAATAAATGCAATAAAAGCTAAAATCCATTGGCAAGAACATCAGCCAATTGTCTGCTATGTATTCTGGGTAAGTATAAAGAACCAAAGACAGTTGCTAACAATGTTTATCGGTAATGCTTCAACAGCAACAGATACACAAACAGCAAGCGAGCTCAAAAAGTGACAAAATGTGTCACAGTCTGCCCTGAACTTTGTTCATCCAATTTACCACCTCCCAATGGCCCTTCAAACACAAATAAATATTTCTCTCTGATTGAAAGCTAATTTATTTTGAACTCATCTGATACAACAACAACGCTATTTCCATTTTCACTTCAAATTATTTGCTTAAAACTCACATCTAAGACAACAAACAGCTTTAAAGGTAAGCAGTGTGGACAGCATAGAGACGCAAACAGTCCTAAGTGAAAATTCCAGGTCTATGTACGTTAATTACACAGAGTAGATATTATGAAGCCAGTCCAGTAGGTGGATATCTCAGAACAAATAACATGACTTGCTGAACATGGTGCCAAACAGGTTCTAAGCTACCTGTAAAACAATAACAATTGTTCCACCAACAAAATTATCACTTACAGAAAGAGCGATCTTATAAATGACACCTCAAATATATAGTAGCAACAAATCAAATACTAAGACACCGGTTCGACGTGAGCTATGAGAGTCAAGGCTGTTTGTATTATTTCGTCTCATCCTGTATCTCTGGAACTAGAACATTCCTGACCCAGCAAAAGTGCTTCAGACACACTGAATGGGCTAATGAGGAGCTTGGGGAAATTGCTTTCAAAGAGCTCCCTTCTTCAGAAACACCATGATTCCCTTTCCTTCCCTGGAGTCACACCTGCCGCTTGAGCAATCTGCATGAGAAAGAATGTCCTGCTTGGTGAGAGCCCTACAGTCAAGGATCCTGTGTGTCCCTTCAATCAGTTAAATACAAACTATTTCTGTCTTTTCAAGAGGAAAGTGAAATCAGCACCAGGACAAAGAACACCAGCACTAAATAGTATGCTCCAGGATCCTCCTGCTTTCCCCAGCTGTGTGGCCTTGAGGTCGCAGAAATAACCAACAGCTAATAGACCTCCAGCATTTCTGTAGCTATGGGAAGTCAGAGATAGAGTCAACAAGGAAGGGAAATAAAGTAGAGAAATGGTATGTGTGTTTTTCCCTTCCATAGAAAGAAGAAATCGCCTTTAATTTGTCCATACGCTATATTGTGCCTTAAAGGATCAAATCAAAGCACTTGAGAACGGTTGCCACACAGAACAGCCGATAGCATCTCTATGCAGCCAGGCTTGTGCCACTGCATTTCAGTAAATCTGCAGCTTATGGAAAAGAATGTGCAAAAGGCATTGGGAGAGAAGAGAGAGATCGGAACACCCAGGCGCTAATGAAGAAGCATCTGACACAGAGGACAGGATGAAAGTGGCCAAGGGTTTTTAAAATATGATCCAATTCAGAACGCTTCTCTGGGATGTCATTTTAAAGTTGCATCAATGCAGAAGCTACTGGATTTTGTACTTAAGCCCCCAAATTTATACATACAAATAAAAAAATCCTTCTGCTCATTTTTTAGCTGGTAGAGAAGAAAACAAAATGGTGATGTGGAGGGGAGGAGAGGGTCAGTTTTAATTCTATTCTTTTGGTGACAGGAAAAGATTATAAATGCAAGCTGGTCTCAGCTAATCATTTGTTCCGAACAAACAGAAATGAATGTTTCAAAGAGTTCAAAGCCTCTTTTTCCATCAAAAGAAAAAACAGGCTGAAAAAAAATACACTGAATTCAGACAACAGCACAAATGCTCAGGGGATCAACAGGTTGGACAATCCTCCCAATATCCCCCTCTGTGTAACCAGGAGTAACCCAGTCTTCAAGGTCAACTAGTGAAGAAAGATGCACCAAAGGGTAACAAATGTTACCCAACATTGGCTTTAAAAAAAAAAAAAGAAAGAAAGAAAGAAACAGAAAACAAAGCTGGACAGCTGGATCAGAAGCCGATGTTGGAGCAAAATGCTCAGAAAGAGCACAGTCCAATAGAGGTACACACCGGCTCAGGTGAACAGAAGAGAGAGGGCTGTCAGCTATGCGCTAGGACACAAAAACACAATTCTCCACTGCAGGCTCTTTGGTAGTATGTCCTATAATAAGCTAAAATGATTGCAGTGAGACTAGGTAAAAGACAATGACATTTAAAAACCGTATGTCAGTATATTAGTAAGACTTTTGTACACAGAACTTCAATTTTCCGGTTAAGAAACTCCTTGCCTGCTTAGACCATCTATTAATCTATTTGTCTGACTGTTTGCCACAAACTCTTCAGATTCTGCCACAGATCTTTAAAGACCTCTTTAGGCTGCTGACCTTCCCACCGTGATTCAGATCCTGCTTTAAATGCGGAGGCAGGTGCATTGCTGCCATCTGCCACTTCGAATGAGGATCGAATTTGTAAAGAGCACAACCTCCAGGGCCTTGAGAGATGGCTTGGAAGATGAAGTGTCTGCTGCACAAGCCTGGCGACCTGAGTTCGATCCCCAAAACTGACACAAAAGTAAAAAGAGAGAACTTACTCCAAAATGTGGTTCTCTGATTGCCACACGTATGTTGCAGCAATGTGATATATTCCACCCCCCCCAATCTGGCTCCACTTAATCCCAATAATTTTTAAAACATTATTTTAAAGGATTACAGCATCCACTCTATAAACGTGAATATGTATGTGAAAAGGTGTGGATAGTAACGCAGGTCACAGGTTTGGTGAAAACAGGGAAGTGTTTTAACACATTCAGTTTGCTTCTCCTTAAAATCCTTGCGGTTCTGTCCCAGGTGTCATGAAGGCTTGCAGGGGCCAAGAACTCATTCTTCTACCTGCTGAGTTTTACCCTTCAGAGTAATTTCAAGAAATAGCAGTAATAGGGGGGAATGTGAAGTCTTTACTAATTCTAGAAATTGTATAAGAACCAGTCACCTGCGGCTTCCTGAAAAAAACCAATTTGGAGACTATTATTCAGACCTGAGTGATTCTATTGATATAGGTGTCCTTCTCAAGTTCTTTCTCATAATGGGGCCTACAGACAAACTCTCCCATGTTTTCTTACCCACTCACAGGTGGCATACCACGTGAGGACAGTGGGTAAATGGAGCATTATCCCGCTAGCTTCCCTTTCACTGATTGGTGCGCCAAGAAGAGAAAGAGAAACACAGCTCTCAGCAGCCATAAGAGTAGGGGCCCAAAGAAAGTTCTAGAAAAAGAAAAAAGAAAGAAAGAAACAGGCATTTCTGCATGCAGTGTTCTCTGCTTACAGGGAAGAGAGCATGCCTTCTCTGACATAGGAAGAAAAGCCCCCTCTCTCATTTCCAGATTCTCTGAAACTATTATGTCAAAGACCAGGAAATTGGTCAGCAGGCATACCTAGAGAAGAAGACCACTGGTGCATGAAAGGGCCCCTTGTTCTCCTCCCTATGATATGAACAATTCAAGTATTTACCCAGAAGTCCTTGCAATGAGCCAGAATAGAACATTAGCTAAAGAAGCCTCACCGAAGCTGAGAATTCATCACAATTCTATACCTCATTTCGAATTAGGTTCCAGCCATGTCACCTGAGTACTGCATGACAAGGTGTGCATTGCACACGAATGTGAAAATGCCCCCATCTTAGTGTAGATCTCCCCATTCATGCATTCCAAAGGACGTGGAATCGAAACAAATCTTCCACTGAAAGGCTAGAGAATGGAAATCAAAGTTCTTTGGAGCCTGTGTGAGAGAAATAGTGATCTCCCAAAGTTTCTGGAGCCTGACATGGAAAAGGGACTTTTAAGTAGAATCAGAGTATAATACAAATTATCCTTAATTACCTGGGTGGACCCAATGTAATAGTCACAGTCTGTGGGCAGGAAGGAGGAATCTGAAGCAGGGGGATGACAGTGTAGGAAGGAGTTAGCCTTATGTTGCTGGCTTGGATGACAGAGGAAGTAAACAAGAGGTACTGAGTATAGGCAGCCTCTTTGAAGCTATGGAAGGTAAAGAATTGTCCCTACAGCCAACTCTAGGCAATGGTAAACCTGCTAAAACCTGAATTTCAGCATATTGAGACCCATTTAAGGAATATAGAAAAAAAGATAAACGTGGTTGTTTGAAGCCATGGCATATGTAATTATGACTTAGGTCTGCCCAAACATGATTAAACTTTTTTCCATTTCACACCTTCTGTCTCAGCCAAATGCTGCTCACTGGGAGGTAGGGGCCACCACTGTTTATATTCTAAACAGTATAGCTGCTTGCCCATCTCTAGCATTGCAGGACTGGAAATCCAACTTTCTTAGCCCCATTTCCATGAGATTTGGAAAAGAGTTATAGGGGCACTTCAGTTCCTACACAGAGTTGGCAGATGACACAGGCCAATCTCCCCCACCATTCGGAGGTAGCTCTCGTGTACAGAGCTGACTCTTCAGACATGAGCCAGAGAGTTCACGGTGTGGTCTTCATCCAACAGTCACAAAGGCGGGCTCACTTTTGTAGATGTCCATACTGTCTACCCAGTGTGGCAGGAAAATAGGGCAAAGAGAGATTTCAGAGGCATCAAGGTTAATGTGTGAAAGAAATCAGTGCCTGGCAGTGGTGGCACACGTCCTTAATCCCAGCACTGGGGAGGTAGAGGCCAGCCTGGCCTACAGAGCTAGTTCCAGGGCAGCTAGGTCTGTTACACAGAGACTCAAAAAAACAAAACAAAACAGTGATCAAAGACTGATGCCTCTCCCCTCGCTTCAAGCTACCAGTAAGAGAGCACAGCATGCTCAAGAGAAGCCTACATCTCTAGACATGGGAGGGTAAATGACTCATAAAAGCTAACCATACTTGTGGCTGAGGGACCATTCAAGTTTTTAAACTTTTCTAACTCTGCCCTATTTCCTTTCTCCAGACTTCTTCGCTTTTTCTTAATCTTAATCTTAAGATAAATTAACTTGTCTTCTAGCATTGTACACGTGTCCCTGGTCCAATTCTTTGTTCTGGGACATAAAAACCTGAAAATCACAGCTTGTGCCCTCTGGCTTCAGACCCGTGCTTGTAATGGCAGGGTCGAGATCTAATGCCAGTGAAGACATCTCCTACTGAGAGCAGAGCTATGACTTTCTGATGTCTTGAAAGAAAAATAATTGTCTATTGCATGCCTCTCCGAGAGGGAAAGTGCCATATCCTTCTCCTTTTCAGGTCTTAGACACTCTCTTTAGCATAGCCCCTCTGAAAGTTTCTCTCCATTTTGAACTGTGCATTCCAGAACCAAAAAGTGAACTATGTGGTCTCTGTCCAGGGACTCTGTCTCCTATGAGGCTTATCCATATTTATACATCAGATCCACCATCATTCCTTGTTTCCTTGAGAGTGTTTATTCTTCACTCACAGGAAGATTTCCAAGCATATTTTTTCCCTCCACATTCATGGCTTCCAATTCTTCCTCTCACAGTCTATAGATTTAAGGGGCTTTTGTCTTAAGGGTCATCTTGCCCATCATCTCCATCAGTCCCTGTTTTAAAAAATCCCTTTCAGCAAATTCCCAGATGTCAAAGCATGTCTGGCTACAGAAGTCAGTAAGAATCAACATGCCCAGATCACATGCTTCCTGCCACACCTCCCATCCTTCCATGCTAGCATTTTCCAGACTTTAACTTTTCTTTCCACAACCAAATTTATTTCTTCTATCTCTTCTTTATCATAGATAACTAAGTCTCCAAGGCATCTCTTTTCACTCTTTCCGTCTTCTTTCTCAATAGCCTGGATGAAGTTGAACAGACTTTAACCCACTTTCGAAGTTGCCTCTGTCTCTTCTACACTCATGTGGAACCAAGCACGGCAGCTGGATCATTAGCTTTGCTTCCTTCCATCTTGCTCCTGGGCCAATTGCACATGCCTCCAGGTCCTCTCTTTGTGCAGGCAGACATTGCTTCCCCAGGTGAGCAGGGCCACTTAAGGTGAGTTTGATCCCCTGGAATGGAAAGCAAAATGTAGAACCCATTGTCCTCCAGCTCACTTGAAAAGCCAAAGAGGAAGAAAATTTTGCCTAAAGCAGTGAGGTCCATGCTGTGGTCTCCTGCTAAACAGTGATACCTGTCGGACATATGCAGCTATCAGGCCACAACTAGATCCACTAAATCAGATCCTCTGAGGGTGGATCTTCAGCCATCACTCTTTTTTTTTCATGAGACCTCCAGGCAATTCGCACTAACGTTAAAATGAAAGAGACACCGGCCTCACGCTCATGAAATACTAATGAAGCCAAAGGCTTCTGCACTAGTAGATGGGAACAAGAAAGTCGGAAGGGAAGAAACACACTCCAGGCCTTTCCCTTCATGACAGAAAAAAACAGCACCCATATCCATATTCTGTGTCAGTTATCTCATGCACTATACATTTTCCATCCCATAGGATGATCTTATAGAGTGAAAAGACAGATGAGAAATTTAGAAGCAATTCCAAATTGTTGAATCCCTCTCCTCACTGCTGTCTATCATCTCCCCATTGCTACCAAAGCTGTTATTTTGACTATTTCACTGGCTCAGGGGTTGTAGTTAGGTACTCTATAGGGTGAAGTCTAAGATACCTAGAACCTTCTCAGCTTAATGTACAGTCTTCCTGGATTCTGTGACTCAAACGAAGATGGGGGCTTTGAAAAATAAAAGCAAAGGGCCTCTATTGTGCTTCCTTAAAGCAGAAGCCCAAAGAAGGGGGTTACAGGACATTACAAATGTTCAGCTACATTCCCAGATGTACACAGCCCTGAACTGGCCTGTGCATCTGCATTTGCTAAGGGCCCCAGGCAGGACAAGTACAGGAGTCATTTGCCGATCACCTATTGACTAATCCTGTCTATATACCTGTTGATCACCTGTTGACTAATCCTGCCCTATATACCTGTTGATCACCTGTTGGGCAATCCTGCCCTGTGTACTTAATAACGTGAAGGCTGGCATACGCTGGACTGTAAGCAAGTATTTATTAATTAAAGAGTGATGTCCTGATGCCACAGTTATAGTCTCCTTTGTCAAACATTGCCACTTCATAAAACTTCCATGCCTCTCTCCTCAAAACATTCCAACATGTCCCACCATGATAATATTTTCTTTTCCTATTTCAAACACAATGACATCCACAGTTGTTTTTAGGGAAGTAGCTAACTCTTCCATGATGTCATCCTTGAAAGGCGGGGCCCAGAGGTGACTCAGCATTGAACCTGGAGGAACACGGCCAGGGAGATTCTAGACTCATGGATATAGCTTCTTTGATTATCGTCCTGCCTGAGTCTTTTCCCAAAGGTTGGGCTTCTGTCTCTAACAGCAGATGGCCTCTTAGCTGTGTCATATAAAGGCATAGACACAGTCATGTCATTTCTAAATTTTACCAATATTTTTTTTTCTCCTTCAGAGTCTCAAAAAAGACCCAAATTCTGTTTAAATGACTTGTTGCCTTAATTCCAGACACTGTGATAGAAACTGTGCCTGGACATGGCAAAATGAAAGATTACCGGGACCCACTCAGACATTTTTACCTGCATCAAAGAGTTTAGGAGCCATTTGGAGAAATCATTTGTGTTAACTTTACTAACCTTTAGAAATAGCTTTCCTTCCATACACAGCGTTTTTCTTTCTTTCTTTCTTTTTTGTACATCCATTTCATGAAATGAAACATAGACATTTCCTAATACACTGAAGTCAAGAGACAGCATTCCAATTCGGGTTTGCTACTAGCTGCTCCATGGCTTTAGGTAAAATAATTGACCCTGTTAAGTCCCGATTTTCTTACAGCGAAAAAGGAGACAAGGGAGTATAAATGTCTGGTCTTTAAATTCCTTTGCTCTACACAGTGAAGAAGGGAGTGAGTAAATGCTGCACTGAACTCTGGAGACTGAAATATGTGTTAGTCTAAGGTGTATGCTTTTAGTGCTGGGCATTTCACAGTTCTAACCAAGATATTTTGCACATACACAATTTTCCTTTTCTCCTTCCATTCTCACGTGTGTGTGATGCACTTGTGTGTTTGTGTGTTTGTCTTTGAGTGGACACACGTTACCGGTGAACATGAATACACATATGTGCATGTGGAGGCCTGGGTCTTATGATGAGGACTCTTCCTGTCTCTCCTCTACTTTGTTCACTGAGGCAGGGTCTCTCTGTCAAGCTGAGAGCTCACCAGTACGGGACTGGGGCTTACTTTCGATCTGGCAACTGTGTCAGCCTGGGCTGAAAACATGGCCCTGGTTTAAAATGCCCTAGAGTTTGTGGCTGTTGACCAACACCATGAATATTTGACTCTCTGGATATGCACGTCACAGACAATGGCAGACAGCTTACAGAAACTCTCTCATTTTCTTTTGCAGGTTCAGCTAATGTTGGTAATTAAGATTCACTGCCTAATTAACTTCAAATGGCTATATAGGGAGTGACATGATTCTGTTATTTTCTAAATATCAAAGTTTATTCGTATACTAAAAACCAAATTATGCATAGTCGAAGGTCTCTTTGTCCTTATTACGTTATCTGTGAAGTGACATCCTTATAGAATTATACAATATCAGTACCCTACCCTCTGTTTACAAGGCAGTGCTAAGAGGGTCCCACAGGTTAATGACAGTGGAGGCCTCACATGTACTTGGTGATGGAAACTTGCCTTGAGGACGCTTTTACAGTAGCTTAGGGCTCTTTCAAATTAGCCACTGAATGTACATCTAATCAATCCTTTATGCATCTTACATACAGGTTTTGTTTCTGTTTTTATTGTTCATGATTTATTGATTCTAAGGTAAGGGCCGTCTTCACAGTGGGCAGCAGTGTGGCAGGGTAGATAGAAAAGAAAGATCCCTCTTTTAAAAATTTTCCCCAAACATTTGTTTATTTTTTTCATAATCTACCAATAAGTTAAGCTAACACCCTGTCATGTTGCTTAGGAAGTAATGAGTTATGAAGGCACTCGGATGGCATACATTAACTCAATTATCTTTTCCCCAGGGTTCATGGCACTTGGAACAATTTATAACACAGCATGACCAAGCAAGCACTGTCCTCCCTACGAGGACAGAAGGGGCCGGGCTATCCCTGAGTGATGTTCTAGGACCTGAGACTGATGGAAATCAGGGAAGGGAATTCAAGAGGAATGAAGAGTATCAAGGACCGGGGAAACTGAATCTGAGCTATGGCCCAGCATCACTGTAGAGAAACCAAGTGCGGGAATCCAGTGGGAGGGCTGTTCCCTCAAAAATAAATTTTAAATGTTAAACACTGGGTAGATTCTGGAGAATGAAGTGTGAAGAAACTGTAAGTTCCTCTCTGTCACGTTTAGAGCTTTCTGATTTATTTACTACATCCTGGTCCCTTGAGTTTACCTTCTGAACAGATAGAAGACAGGTGGAGGTTGATTAGCTATCTGCATGTTTTTCTCTTTATTCTTTTGCAAGAGATCAATTGCAAAGCAGTCACACCATTGACAGAGATGCATGCGGGAGCCATGCCAGAATCCTAAACGTGGCCTACACAGATGGTGGTCCTCAGATTCACTCTTACAAAAGAATGTATCCTTAGTATTTCAATGATTCCCAAGGAAAAGCTCATTTTCCTACAGGAAAAGGGACAAGAACCTAGGTTCCTGAAAGTGGGTGTTGTCTGAACCTGCCTGGGCCACTGGAAAGTGTAGCTACACTGCAAAGTCCAAAAACTCACACCTAGTATTGTGAGACATAAGCATATTATAAGGTTAGCCTGGGCCCAGCGGTAGACACAACTTCAATGCTCATATTCATGGCAGCTCAAGCTTTTGGCTTCAAAGACCTTGCCACCACCTCCTGCACAATGCCCAGCACACACTAGCATCCCACACCCTGTAAGTAGCAGCGCTACCCTTGCTTGACTGAGCCTAAATGTCTAACGAGCTACCTTAAATCAAAATAATTTCTCCAATTGGACCAACATCTCTCCCTAAGTACAATATCAGGAGCAGGAAGCCCCAAACTAGGCCTTCTGCTACAGAGACTGTTGATATACTTGTCTGTGTCCATTGAGAAAGTAAGACTTGGTCCAGGTATTTTCTCTAGATACAATTTACCAAGGTCTCATCCTTCTCAACTTCGACTTTGCCAAAGCAGAAATAAAACTCCTTTCTCTCCCATCAGTATCACACACTTAGTATGGAGAAAAAGATACTGAGAAAATTGAAGAGTCAGCATTGTTACAGCAATTGTTACATTGTTTTGAATGTATAGTAGAGGGTGTTTGAAGACCATGTGTTTGAAGATTTGAATCGCAGAGGCAGAAAAGGCAAAAATCAGTGAATTGTCTGATTACATGGAAGTGATCAGCTTCAGAAGGAACACATTAATTAATGTATTTATGAGTCAGTTAATCAACATACTAATTAACCAATTAATGAATGTATTGATTATCAATTAATTAATTATGACATCTTCTAAGGGTACTTGCTTAACCATTGCTAACCTTTAAGAAGCGCCATCTCTCACATCAGCTGCCTAACCGCAGGTCATCCTCAGCTGGTGGGAGGAAAGCAAACATGATGGCTGCATAGCACACAGTGACTCAAAGTCACCATTTATACTCTGTAGGAGAAAACAGAGCTGGTCACAGGAGTGAGTTCCAGGATGGGAGGTACGAAGGGGGTGGGTATTTGTGGGCGGTGAGATTCATAAGCAGGCCACAGTCTTCAGACCTAACTATGTTCATGCCTCCAATTAATCTGTAAAGAAGATAAACATGTTTGTGGCCCTTTCTTTTAGCTCTAGGCAAAATATTCAAATAGGAAAAAATGCAGATTATAAAACTTTCTGTCTGACTCATGTGGCCGCCTGCAGCAGTTGAGAAGCTGCTGGGGTTGCTTGGGGACAGTGTACCATGCCTGAAAGGTTTGTGTATGTTCTGTTCTCAAGTCCATATTCTCAATGTTAAGGAAGTGGCCCTGTTCTTACTAAAGTGTGTTATAAAGTCATTAATCAATAGGTAACTATACTAGAGATATTGTAGGGGCTAGGGTTTGTTTTGGATATCATTTTGTCTAGGAGATCAATGTTTCGAGTCTATCACTTTGTCCTGGAAATCAGTGTTTCGATTGTATCACCATCGATACCTACCTATGACACTTATGTAATCAGTATGTATAAAAGATGATCTGAATAAAGAACTTTGCCTTTTGCCACCAGAGTAATTGGTCTTCTGTTCCGTTTCAGGTGTCTGTATAAGGAGCTGGTCTCCGGCAGACTCATATTATGGCTTTGGTTTTATCTAGCTCTCCACTTTAGTCAGCCATTTAACTTGTCTATAGATGCAGAGATGACCAAAGTCTGTGGATGCTAACAGGGACAGACATCAACAGAGTGGTGAGGGGACGAGGGAGATGGCTCTGTTGGTAGACCACTTGCTTGGCCTGCATGGAGACCAGAGTTTGTATCCCCATCACCTATGGAAAAACCTGGCATAGATAAGGCTGCAAAGCCAAGGTAATTCCTGTGCTAGTAGTTAGAGACCAGCAGATCCTCAGAGTTCCCTGGCTAGCCAGTCATGTTGACAGGAGTAAATTTCTTGTGTAGTGAGTGACATTGCAAGAAGGTGGAAAGCCTGTGGAGTAAGACACCTAACATCCTTCTCTGACCTTACTGGGAATTCAAAAAGGTATGTACATCTGCACAATTACAGCACACTACAGAAAGAGGAGGAGGAGGAGAGAGACAGAGACAGACAAAGAGAGACAGAGAGAGAGAAGGAAAGACAGAAGGAGGGAGGGAGGGAGGAAAGAAGAAAGAGAAAGCTCCTTCTCGTGAGTCTGCTCCACTATGCCCAAAGAAAACCCCAAATGGACTTCTGCTAAGCATCTTTCTGTCTGTGGAATGGTGTGCCTAAGTGTCCATCTGTCCGTGGATTGGGATGCCATCTCTTCGTCTGTCGGCAGACTGGCATGCTGTCTTGTCTCTTACTTACATTATAACACTGTAAAGAGTGAATTACTTCCCCAGTGGAGATGAGGACAGAAATTCTGACTGGTGATCACGGTGACAGATGCTGGGGGCTGAAGCCACCTTGGCTTGCTTTGTCGAAAGCGTTACAAAACAAGAGCCATGTTTGCTGACACAGAGATTCACATCACAAAGATCAACATGGAAAACATGGTCATTTTGAGAGAGGTGTAAGCATGACTCCATAGCAGTCTGGAAGTGTAGGAAGGACACAACATGAAACCATCCATACAGAGGCTTGCACAAAGCTTCGTGCCTGGGCACAAGGCAGGGAAGCTGAAGACAGAGCTCTTAGACAAATTTAAAATGTTGCTCTTTATGCTTAATTAGAGATAAAAGTTAACAGCTCAAGCATGTTCTATTTTTAAATGCCCTCCACACCTCACCAACTGATCTGGAGAAATCTCCAACTCAAAAACCCTCAAAATAACCTTCCATGTGAGATGGCTGTATTTTTTATGGAAGCCAGGTGAGGAGGAATTCAGCCTGGGAGGAAGGTTTGATAAAACCTTGTGAACCCAGGTATCACATGATAAAAGGGCATCAGCAAAAACTATCCCCCTTCCTCAGACATATCCGATGTAGAGCTAGTGTCTTGGGAAACTTGGGAGAAGCAGTGTGATGCTGCTTTAATTGTTGAGCCTTGTCTGCTCATCACCAGCTTCTCCAGCAAACTCTCCATGTCAAGGGAAGAGGTACTTTCATCCCATCTTTTATAAGTTTCTTAACTTGTGGAGAACTGACTCAAGAAATAATTTTTGAGCTCTCTAGCCAAATACAAATCACTAGAAGCCTTTATTTTATGTTAATAGGGAAGAAACATTGCTAAGAGCACTTGATGAAGCTGGTCTTTGAAAGAGTAGAAAATTATGAAAACATTAGAAATTAGCAGCTAAAAATTGAACCTGTATAAACATTACCCAGCAAAGGGAAAATCATGGAAACAAACCCTTGGGGTTTATTTACGTGTGTACAGGTTCACATCTTGTGATATGTGCACAGGCAGAGGCACAGGCTGTGTAGAGTATGTGGGGAGTCCAAAGGTCAAGGTCTTCACTTGTACCCCACCTCTTTGTAGAGACAGTCTCTCACTGAACTTGGAGCTCACCAATTCAGCTAGACTGCCTGGAGAACAAGTCCCAGGGACACTCCTGTCCCATTCTCCTCGGCCCTCTCACTACCGGTGCCTTTTGCCATGCCTGGCTTTTTACAGAGGTGCCTAAGACTTTTTTTTCAACTAAGTCATCTCCCCAGTCCCAAACTCAAGTTTAATGACAGAAGAATTGCAAAATAAATTATGTTCACTCTACATGATAGAGGATATGACAGGGCAATCATTACGGTTTGTTTGTCTGGTGTTGTTACAGATAATGTTCTTACTCTGTGACTAAGACTGAAGCAAAACTCACTATGTGGCCCTGGCTGGCCTTAGACTCATGCTGACTCTCCCCCTGCATGCTGGGATTTTAGGCAGAAGCCATCATACCTGGCTTCTGATTTTTTTTAATCATGAAAGAAAACATTTATAACCTAATATTACAGGAAAGATGTAAATCACATATCTTCAGGTAAGGGAGATGAGTGAGAAAACAGATGGATGACAGAGGGAGAGATAGTTCCATGGGAGAAGGAGCAGAGAAGGAGATTACAAAGATCTTGGAGTAGGATTTACCTTAGAGTTGACGCTTCCAAGATCAGTTTTTATGTTTTACTCTTTTATTTCTTTAGTTCTGCTGTGCCTTGATCTAAAAGCAATTTGAAGTTGCTTACAAAATATATACAAGATAAAATTAAATTTGAGAAAATCTAAGCAGGTGAATATAAGAAAGATAAGATATAGCCGGCAGGGTGGCTGGTATATAAAATGCATTCTGTGAAGCCCTACATATCAGAGAGGAATCAGCCATAAATTCACTCCTAAGCTTTCTAGCCACCAGTACAGAAAGGGAGACACAATAGGCTATGTAACTCTGGAAGACAAAACAAAGCATTAAAAAGACAACAACAACAATAAACCGTGTTATTACATTTTAGAAAACAAGGAGCAAGTGTTTCCCATAATGCTCTTGCTCAAGAGGACATTGCAGACAGTGATGAATGGCAGGGGTAACGCTTGTTGACCTCTCCAGCCTAGCCAATAGCTTACAACAACCTCAGTCAGTAAGTCCTTTGTGTATCTGAAGGCAAAAGGGCAGACAGCAAGAAAACACAATAGCATCTACATGGTGGATGGTTCTTAATCGTCAGGCCCTCTGCTAAGTGACTTCCTGAATTCCCTTGTTTTATCCTCCCAGACTCTCCTCAGCATCATGGCTATCACTTATAAACATAAATATAGGCGTGGAGAATAATCCAAGTTCCATTAGCAATCAAGTGGCTGGTCCACATACCCATCCTGATTTACCATTCTGCTCTATTGCTTCACAGCCCAGGAAGAAAACAAAGGGAGGGGTGATTTTCCCTACAGACCAACATCACAATTGTGACTGAAGCTCATGAGCAATCATTTTCCTCTTTCTGTTTTTTGTGAATTTTCCAATCATTTGCCAATATCTACATTCACTTTAATTACCCAAACTTAGGACCCTACGACTGCATGAGTCCACTTGCCTCACTTGATTTTGAATTGATTCTCAGAGTTCCAAAGGCATGTCTTTCTTTCTACCTTACAATGGGCACAGGTACACGGAGGTAAACCTGGTCCTTATCATAAAATTCCTACAGATCACGCGAAAAGACTGTCAGTCACCTAAGGATGTCTGTGAGCTCCTTACTCACTATGAACTTAAGCTTCCCCCACCCAGGGTCTGCATGT
>JAQHUG010000018.1:1766553-1793274 GCA_028555095.1 Dicrostonyx torquatus | reverse complement strand
CCGGGAACAAGGGGAGTAAATGTAAATTTTTCTTTTAACAATAAAAAAAGAGGAAAAAAAGAATATATTTATCGGGGTATTTCCCAAAGCATGTCAAAAGCAAGAGAAAATGTGAGCAGCATTTGACCAAGAAATTCCCTTTGGTAGGCTATTTTAAGAAGTCAAATTTAATTCAAAGTAGTATATTGTGAGTAAGATATTTCCTGCAATTTTGTTTATAATATGGCAAGAATGGAAACCAAATGTCCAAAAGTAATATTTGATTTAAGTATATGGAGATCTATCTTTATAATGAAATAGCATACATCTATGTCAATTTTGCCTGTCAGAAATGTTTATTAACCTCACAATATTTTTATTTTAGACATTTAAAATGAGAAAGTTGGGCTTCAAAATAATTTTTGTAACATAATCTCATTTTTTCAGTATTGCAATATGTGTAAGAGAAAAAATCATAGAATATAATTGCTGAACGTTGGTGTTTTTGAGGAGTAAGACCTCCCTGGGAACTTTAGTTTCTTCTCCTTACCTGTCTATATTCTCTGTGTGTCTGTAATGAGCATTTGTTGCTTTGTAGGGGAAAAAAAGAAAAACAATTTCAATGTGATGGAGGTAGGAACATGCATATCAGAGATTTGGTTTTCAAGTCTATCTCTACAAGTGAGAAGAGTCAAGATGTGACTGAAAAGGCTTTTCAAGCTGGTCATTATGATCAATTACATTTGTCCATGGCAATGACAGAGAAGAGCTAAAGATTTAAATATCTATTTCACCGTGTTGCAGTTTATAGAAATCTTTCTCTCTCTCTCTCTGTCTTTCTGTCTGTCTGTCTTCTGTCTGTCTCTTCTCTATGTGTGTGTTGTATGTATATGTTTACAAGTGTGTGGGGGGACTGTACTTAAACATGCAGAGGTCAGAGGACAGTGCCAGTGTAATGTTTTTTTTTTTTTTTATTTAAACAGAAAGGAGGAGGAGATGTGGGATTCCCCCTTTCCATTTTGTGAATACAATTGGTTAATTAATAAAGAAAACTGTCTTGGCCTGATAGGGCAAAGGAATAGAGGTAGGCAGGGAAAACTAAACTGAGTGCTGGGAGGAAAAAAAAAGAGCAGAGTCAAGGAGAAGACATATAGCCCATCCAGAGACAGACATGGAAACTTTAGCCAGTAAGCCACAGCCATGTGGTCAAAAACAGATTAATAGAAATGGGTTAAATTAATATGTAAGAAGCTAGAGCTAATGGGCTAAACAGTGATTTAATTAATACAGTTTCTGTGTGATTATTTTGGGAGTCTGGGAAGCCGGGAAACAAACAAATAGCCTTCTTTCTACACCAGTGTCCTGCTCTATCACTTGCCACCTTAATCCCTTGAGACAGGGTCCTACCACATATTTAGCAAGACGGACTGACCAGCCCCTGATTCCCAGCAGTCATCCTCTCTCCACCTCCATTGCCCACCAAGCACAGACAGCCACATCCAGCTTCTCTATGGGTGCTTGGGATTCACACTCAGGGCCTCCTGATTGCACAGCAAGTGCTTTGGCAGGCTGATCCATCTCTCTTAAGCCCCAGACAACCACCTACGTAAGTTAGGGTCTACCCCTTCGGAAAGGCCCGCTTAGAGGTTCCACGGCAACAACGAAAGTAACTCAAAGGTTTCCCTCTAAACGGTTGCCATGTTAAAAATTAAAGCCAGGACTGAAGAGGGATGTGGGAATAAATGCACTTTTTATGCTTGCAGGAAATTTCCTTTCTCCTAACTGCTCCCCCCTCTTCCATTTCACAAGAACACACCTACTCCAGCACACGCAAAAGTGGTTTATTATAGCTTTTATGCAAACAGAAAGCATTTGGTAATCAAAGATAATTCTTCTCCCACATGAATAAATGCAATTCGGACTTGTCTGTCACTAAAAGCCCTCAAAGGAATGGAAGACATAAATGGGCATGATTTTGGTTCTAAACTGTTTTTAAAATATGTTCCAGCAAGTTTAATAACCGAGGGAGCGAATGCCTGTCAGCACATCTCTTTCCTGAAAGCTCATGCATGCCTTGCTGAGTATGAAGATGAATCCTGGCCTTTCATCTAAAACAGCATCTGATAAAGTAAATGTTTTCGGTTATCCCCTTTCTCTGGGTCTGAGGAAGTCTCATTCTTTCATGTCGGTAATAAAAAGGCTTGTCACTGGAAACCACAAATATGAACTCATTTGCTCGGACTCCCTTTCACGAGGTGCCAGGTAGAAGTTCTTTCCTCTTGTTTCAGAAAAAGAAAGGAAAGAAATGCGAGCTCCCAGGGAAAATGTCAAATGCTGGGAAGTCGTTGCCCAAAGGGTACTGGGGGTATGAGCCCCACTTCAAAATTTTCACTAATTATTGAACGAATTGAATGTCCCTGATCATGGCTGCCACTTCTTCCCACTGCAGTAGGCGATCAGCCCTCTGTGCTGGGGGAGCTGCTTACCAGACTTCCTGTACAATGTCCCTCCTTTGCCCTGGTCAGTGGCACATTCCAGAAACACTTCTCTTCCCACTTCCCCAGAAAAGTCACCACTCCATCTCTAGGGTGGCTTCCAATAACTTCCAGTGGATTCTGTTCTTTCATGAGTCACTCTTATCTCAGTTTATGTGATTGTCTCTACCAGAAAGCAACATTTCTGAAAGCTAAGTCTGAACAGTAATTCTTCTCCAACCGAACATTTAGCGTGGGTCTTGTCTCAAAAAATAAGAATTCTATGGAAGCTGCTTACCCAGCTCAGAATATTATTTAGGATGATTGGAAATAGTGTGGAAAAAGCAAAAGAGAAATTAGGATACAGAAAGGGAATGGATACGGTGGAAAGGGATTCATGAAGGGATAGACCCACACTGATGAATCAGTCAGTGCAATTGTGAGGACCTGAGTTCAGATCCTCAGCACCCAATAAGGCTGCTCCCAGATGAGAAGGGGATATTACCATCTTAAAATAAGAATTTTGTGGCCAAAGTTTTCTTCTGCATTACATGTATTATTATTGACAATAATGAAGAAGCAAATAGGATGGATGATGGCATTAAAATTTGTATGCCCCTAGAAGAAAGTTAGTGCTGAAACATCTATAGACTAATCTATAAACATCTATGTAATTTCATATATATATGTGTGTGTATGTGTTTGTGTGTGTGCGTGTGTGTGTGTATGTGTGTGTGTGTGTGTGTGTGTTATAAAATGGCTGCTAGTTAGCTCCCGGCCGCTTAGCCCCCCAAAAATTGTATAGATATAAACATTGCTTAGCTCTTTAGCTCTAGCTTCTTATTGGTTAACTCTTACATCTTAATTTAACCCATTTCTAGTAATCTGTGTATAGCCATGTGGCTGTGGCTTACGAGGTAAAGTTCTATCTAGTTCCAGCAGGGCTACATGGCTTCTCTCTAACTCCATCTCCTTTCTCCCAGCATTCCATTTAGTTTTCCCCAACTAGCTCTGTTCCCCTACAGCTCTGCTATAGGACCAAAGCAGTTTCTTTATTCATTAATGGTAATCACAGCACATAGAAGGGAATCCCACATCATATGTAAAATAATAAGATAAACTTGAAATGCTGACAATGTGTGTTAGCCTGTTTGATAGTCATTTACAAACATCAATATATATATTTCAGATAGTTTTCCTCACACTGTGATGTTTCTCTAAGTATATTCCATGGAGTAGGTAGTAGGAGAGAAAAAAATGAAACAGTCCCCTAGTCAAAAGATTTTGAAATGAGGTATTTAGAAAATTGCTCCTTTGCCGTACTCTCGACGTCTTTAAAATATTATTGTATATTTGAATACCTACTACTGTGGATTATTTCCCAAATCAGATGACTATAAAACCTTTTTGGTACTATATCTCCTAGGAGTAGTGTTCTTAGAAAATGAAGTTCCACAAACTAGAGGCGTTATCACGTCTCTCGCTGATGGAGGAAGACTGCCAAAGCAATGAAGAGCAGTTCCACGGGGACCTCGTGCCACCAACACCAAACAAAGCATCGGGCATTTGTTCTTTCCTTTCCAATCTATTTTAAAATAGCCACATACAGTAAGTTAGTGCTTCAGCTGTGGCTCCAGATGATCCTAGGTACAGAACAGATACCAACTCTTTTTTAATATGAAAATATGAATAGTTTAATGTTGGATACATAGAAATTAAAATATTCTGAATATGTTGAGTTTATCATAATGCATATTTAAGGTAACTCCCCTTTTTTATCATCATCATTTTTAATCAGGTTCTAGAAGATTTAAAATGCAACTTGCTTTGTAGTTTTTAGATGTTCCTCTCTGAGTTATTAAATCAGTTGGCTATTTCAGAACACCTCAGATTTTGTTCATCAATGCTCCAAACACTTAAAAAATATTATTATTATTACCATCTTCACATCATCATGTGTGTATACAGTAAGACCTGTGCATGGTGCATGTGTGGAAGACATAGGACAACTTTCAGGAGTTGGTTCTGAAGGGACACCAGCCCACTGTAACATTTGGCTCTGGCAGGCCCTGCCCTTCTTCCCCATTCCCTCTGCCTTGCTAAATACTGTTAAATTACATTCCTAAATATACCCACTAAAGTCTAGTCCCTTATTTGGCTACTCACGCTTCCTGAGGATGGCTACCAAAGTATAGAAATCAACCCCCTCTTTGATTCACCTAATTAACATGTCCAAATAAAATTAAACACCTCATCCTAACACGGTGTTTCCTCCTTTACCTTTCTAAACTGTCATTTGCCTGTGTGCCTCTCTATCCAGAGGCAGTCCTTTATCCCTCTGTGACAAATATCCCTGCCCCTTTCCCTTGTCCCCTTCTTGCTCACCCTCTGTCTCCTTTACCACTTCATCCATGCCTATCTAACACAAACCTCCCTTTGTCTCTTAAGAATGACACCTGCAAGGTGATTTGTGTTGTAAATGGGGGGTGGCTGTGATCCGCCACTGAGAAGTGGGGCTGTTTTCCCGGCGCCTGTTGTATAAATGGAGGAGAGGTGCAGGTTATATTCCCAGCACCCAGCTCCCAGCCCCCAGCCACTGGCCCACTCAGCTGCTGGTTGTTTGCTCATGCCTGAAATAACCACATGACAATTATATTCATTTAAACTCTGCCTGGCCCATCATCACCAGCCTCTTCTTGGCTAGCCCTCACATCATAAACTAACCCATTCCTAATAATCCGTGTGTCACCACGAGGTGGTGACTTACCAGAAAAGTCTAACCTGCATCCATCTGCGGCGGGAGCATCATGGCAACTCTTCCACTTCCCTTCTTCCCAGAACTTCTGTTCTGTCTACACTGCCCACCTAAGGGCTAACCTATCTTACAAGCCAGGCAGAGTCTTTATTTAACCAATGAAAGCAACAGAAATAAAGACGGACCCTCCTACAGATTTGCTGCTGTTATTCTGCCTGAGTCAGAAAGCAGTCAGTTTAACTTTTCTTTCCCCACATCTCACTGAGAAAACAAGTGTTTGGGTGTGGTCTGTGCCTAATCCGGAGTCCAGGAGGAAGCACCCACTCTTTGGAGGTCTCCTTCAGGTTTTTTCCTTCTACCTTTTTGATATAGGACCACGTTTGTTTCTCTTGCTGGACTACGTACTCACACAGTAAGCACCTCGAACTCACAGGTCCCTAGCTCTAAACCTTCAAGATAAAATGTTGGGAGAGAGATGACATTTTAGAGGACCTGAGAAATACATGGTAACAGAACCTGACCAAAAGACCTCACATGTAACACTCTATGATTAGAGGAATTGGAGGCTGGGATACTAACTGAGAAGAACAAAATCTCTCAAAAGGCTGCTGAGAGCGAGTGATAAAATAACGGAGGCAGTCAACTCAGAATGGAAGAATGTTTAACTCTGGGTTCCACATATTTCACTGCTTAGCTTGTTGGCTGTGTTGCCTCTGAGTCTGCAGAGAGGAGAACATCACAGTGACCACAGAAGAGAGAAATCTACTAGCCAATGTGGCCTGGAAGCAAAGAAAAAGAAGAAACATTTAGAATCTTAGTGTCCCCTTCAAAGGAATGTCCCCAGTAGCCAAACTTCTTCCAAGGGTCCTTGGGAAAATGTATCCAAATCTTAGCAACTTGATTGACTGGGTCAACAAATTTCATGTGCTTTGTTCCACGCTTCACTTTAAAAATAAAAAAAGAATTACTTTCATTTTATGTGTGGGGGTATTTTGTTTGCATGTCTCTCTGTGTGCCACATGTATACATCCCCCGACAGAGGCCCGAAAAAGGCATCATATCCTCTGGAACTGGAGTTACAGACATTTGTGAGTCACTTTGTGGGTCCTAGAAATAAAATCTGTATCCTCTGTAAGAGCAGGCAGAACTCTTAACCGGTGAAGCATCTTTCCAGAACACCCTCCCCATTTTAGTTTTGGAAATAGGTATTCTCTTTGGGAAGTTGGGAAGTTTCTGGGAAAGGTTTATCAACTTCAGCACAAGCAGGAAAAGGTAAGAGGTTAAAATAAGGGAAAATAGAAGTGTTTCCGGTTGCTCGCTGGTGCCTGAGTCTCCCACCTGTTCCCTCGAACCTTCTATGCAGCTCAGATAGGAAGTCAAGGAAAGATTTTACTCATGGAGGAAAAGAATATTGGCATAATCATGAAAGGACCTTTTAGCTTGCTGAAACCAGTTCTGCTTCAGGAGACTCCTTCTCCTGACCTTCCCCCTTTGAAAAAAAAGAAGGAAGGAAGCTAAACTCATTTCAGATGAGTCGGGAAGAGAAAATGCCCAGACAAGGAAGTCTCTTTACATATTTGGATACCACATAATCACAGGGCAAAAATACTTTAAATTCTTGACACAGTGTCAGCAATATCTGAAGAAGGAAAAGAGGAGAGAGTCATAGATGGCATCCTGAACCTGACTTTCTACAGCGATCTGTTTAGAATATGAGTGAGGAAAATCTTATGAATTTATGGGAGAACAGCAAAAAAAAAAAAGGCTCCATATGAGCCTTTTGAAGAATACTAACAACAGGGAAACAACATTCGATGCCATTTGCTAATGTGGAAAGAATTTGTGGGCACTCAGAATGTGGAAGCATGTCTATCCTAGGCTTTCCAAGTGCTTTTAATAACCACTCCCAGTTAGGGTAGCAACTAAAAGCACCTTCATCATTTTCCAAAACTATCCCAGAAAAGTGGCACTGGGCCCTTCCTGTCCCCTCTTAAAAGTCACATAGACTATGAAACTCCCAACAATATCCATCCCCTTCACAGGAAAGATGAAGTCAGACCGAGAGGAAAAGGCTGCTTCTCAACAGTCTTTAAACTGCTCCATGGGAGAGCTAGGCTAGCGTCCTTCCCAGCCCTGCAACTCTTAATCCATTACACAGTATTGTGAGATTATTGAAAGAAGAACTCCAGGATGATGATCCATCCTGGAGTCATCAGACTGATTATCCAGACTTCACTGCATCTGGTTCAAGGAAGGATCCCACAGCGTCTAACAGAAGACTATGCATGGCTCTGAATTTTCATGGTCACAAGGGATGGAGATTAAACGTTTATGTCTGATGTTCAAACCCATTTCACATTTTAAAGAGACAGAGAGAGATAGAATGCAAGATGGAGTTTCAGGTGAATTTAGTTTTTCACATTAAAAAATGTTCAATATCTGTTTCATCCAACTAATCACTGCAGGAGCTCAGCCTTGACATCTGAAGCAACTTTGGCTTCACTTTGAATGGGCAAAGCTCTGCTCAATTGTGGCCATTAGGTATAATAGCCTCAGAAAGTTCCTGAAGTGGATCCTGCCATTTCACAATAAAAGGTAATGATTTTCTGCATTACAGTTAACTCACTATAGGAAGATGTATTAAGGATAACACAAGGTTGAGGTGAGCATACTGTTGATGTTGTAGGGGAAATCCTCATATTCACTAAAGACAGAATTTTTAAAGGGTAACTCTGGTTATGTAAATTAATATATTCAGACATGCATGAAGGAAAAAATATGCTTCTCCCTCATCTGATACGGGAATTAGGGAAAAAATGACAGTTTTGCTCACATTTCCTTCAACTCCTTCATTTTATACACTGGGATATTGAGATTCCACCTAGGAAACAAGAAAGCCTCTTCCCCTCAAAATAAAGATAGCCATTTATCACAGAGTGGTGCGGTATTGTAATTAGGGAACGGGTCTTAAGGGAATCAGAGAATAAGAATGGTTGTTTACCTCCGTGAAATGTTATGTACTTTAATCTGTTTTCTTTGTTTCTTTTGGGATGCTTTAAAGTCATGGGTGGAACAGGTGGTGTCTGTTGTTCGAGTTGTTCAATCTTTTTCTCCTAAAAAAATGGAGTCAGAAAGAAAGTTTCATCTTTTCCAAATACGTATTTTAATTAAAAGAAAACCACAGCTGTGCCTCTTGGTCCAAGAGAATGTCCAGTGCATTCCAAACAATATTGCATATCAATTTGTTTACCTTGAAATGGTCAGCTTCAGAGCAACCCGTGGAATGTTGACTGACCACCCTCCCACAGTTGTTTAGGGATTGGCTAGTTGCTTGGTTACTGGTTAATTGGTCACTTGGCTGACTGTTTGGTCAGTGCATTAGTCTGGGCTCGCCAGAGGAACAGGGCTGATATATAGGATTTATTAGAGTGGCTTACAGGCGGTAGTCCCAGGAACCCAACAACTGATGCCTCCTTACAGAAAGGTCAAGGATCCAGTAGTTGTTCATCCACTAGCCCAGATGTCTCAGCAGTCTCAATCTGGTACTGGGGTCCTAGAGAGCTTCTGTTCCTTCATCTACATTGGAATCCCACAGAAGGAGGTTCTAATACCAGTAAGGAATATCCCAGCAACAAGGATAGATGGGTTTTCCAGCATGAGTATGGTCAAGCAGGCAAAAAGCAAAAGCTTTCTTCTTCCATGTCTTTTCATATGGGCTACCAAGAGACAGCATGGCTTGGATTTAGAGTAAGTCTTCAATCTCAAATGATCCAATCAACAAATGTTCTTCACAGGTGTGCCCAGTTGCTTGCGTCTCAGTTTATTCTAGATGTAGTCAAAATATCAATCAAGATTAGCCATCACATTTAGTTCCTTGGTTCAGTTACTGGTTATTCTCTACTTGTCCTGCCTACTATTTTGAGGTAAGGATATCAAATCTCCAATTGCATTAAATTTGAAAATATCCTTTGAGTATCTCAGGTGTGAGGACATCTTCGAGGCATAGTAATTATTCCACATAACTAGTCAAAAATGACAGATTAAAATAAACAAGCAAGTAAGCACATCTCAAGGAATCAGAGAAGTGATCAGAAAGAAAAAAAAATTGCAGAACTCCAGGGAAGGAAGTCCTTGGCAGAAGGGCACAGAAGTCATTGGGTAATGATGGATTTACTGATCCTACTGGGTCTAAGTTGAAGGCTAGAAACACAGATAAGGTACACAACTAAAATCAACAGGCATGTAACCCTACAGGACCGTGTAACCGAAACCTTAAAGAAGAAAGTCTGAGCGAAACAGAGTTAAAAGAATTAGAGCAAGTTCATACAGATTTTAAAGCAGCCACGGTGAATGTGTTGAAAAAAATATAGGGAAATGTAGTCACACTAGACTAAGTTTTCATCACAGTTATAATTGGTTCATAAAAATATTCAAACATTTAGAGAGGAAATAATATTCAAATGAAATCTGATCAGAACAGTAAATAATAGACTCATGGGACAGTCTATTTGTTGATAGTGCTGGGTGGTACTGTAGAAAATACAAAAGACAATATGCTCTATTAGAACTAATCAGTTTAGCAAGCTACTGGCGACAGCTTTCTCATAAAAGTCAATTGTATTTCTTTACATTAGGAACAAATGATAAAAACTTGCAATTCAAAACCTTTAAAAGATGTTCTTCATACTGTCTCGTGGAATTCTAGGTGCACTCAAAGCAAAAGCTGTTAAGTCCTTAAAGGAGAAGTTAGGACTGTGTCCCAGTGACATTGTGTTTATTAGGCTAAGGCTTGACTGGAGGTGACCACGACAGAAAAGCAGAGAGCTCTGGACACAGACACCATTCTTATAAACTGGCATTAGGTTACTTATCCTACCACCCTTCTATGCCTGCTTTCTTCCTGGTGCTCATTAAAGCTTGTCTATTTTGAGCCTCATTTTATATAGTTGCCCCATAAAACCAACCACAACATGGTCTTCAAAAGAAACCATGAGTCTTTCAAGTAACAATTGATGAGCCTCCTGAAACTCACCATCTTATGTCCTTCACGTCTTTGTCACCAAAGCTCAATGTAATGCTAATCAAGGCTTGTCACCTGAATGGATGGGTGCAGAGAGGATGAAAATAAAAATTTCCATTCAAAATAATAGTACTAAGTAAAAACCGGTGGAAAGTAAAAACAAGATAGGGAAACAAAAAGTAAGCAACTAAATAATGAAATAATGGAGATTGATGTGGAGGTAAAGTAACAAGAACTCTTAGGTGGATGTGGCATAGTGGAGCAGGTTGACTTATATGAAGGACAAGGACATGTAAAAAATGGGCAAAAGGCCCTAAAGAGATGGTTCAGCTGTTAAGAGCACTGGCGTTCTTCAAGAGGACCTGGATTCAATTCCAATGACCAACATGGTAGCTTACAGCTATGTATAACTTTGGACTCAAGGGATCTGATGCAGTCTTCTGGCCTGCTTGGGAACCGGGCATATATGTGGTACACAGACATACATGCAGACAAAACACCCATACGTATACAATTTTGGAAAAAGTGTGAGCCAACTCAATTATCATTTTCGCTGGATCCCCTTTTCCACATCATACTCCTATCTTGCAAAGTAGACCATCAGCTCTTGGAAATTTGGTTCATCGTTAGTGTATAGCAGTATTGATGCAGCTATAATGTCAGTTCTCTATAGCTCAGTGTTGCTGAGCCATATAAGGGGAAGAAGCCAGCATCCCAACCAGCTGGCAGGAAAACATCCTGGAGGTTTCCTTGAATCAGGAGACATACTATAAAGTCTCTTCTAATACACTTAATTCCAAATTGGTGAGAAATTGTGTTTACAGTTTGGATACATATGCTAATTCTGTTCACTTTCTGAGCACCATGTGGCACATCCAAATCCACTCATAGGACTAATAAAGCGAGAATAAGACTGATCTCCTGAGGATGGAGTTAGGTCGGTAGTTAATTATGCAGTTTGCTTAAAATATTTGTTCTCTATTGCTTTATAAAATTGATTTGATCTAATGACATCAACAATTCAATACAGGACTCATAATGCTAACATTTGACTTAATGATGGACGGACTTATCATTTCTAGACTTTACAATGTTACACATGCAGTACACATTCAATACCAACTATCCTTAAACTGTGATATCTTCCAAGACCAGTGATATGTAGGATGAAATCCTCTTGATGGACATCTTTTTGGTACTGGGTAGCAGTAACGAGTCAGTCCTATGGTCACCGAGGGAACTACAGATTCCCTATGCCACACTGTGTTGGTGAATGGTGGGAGCTATTGAGTGGGATAAAAGAATTTAATGCAGTTTGTATATTAAGGGTATATTGAGACAGAATCCCCTTGTATATTGAAGAGTGTCTTTTAAAATTATTGCACTTTTTTGAGAAGTTCCCACTAGGAAGCAAAAATGGATATTTTACGCATGCCCTTTCATCATTAATGCAATCCATAACACCACTTTTTGAATCTTTTTTCTCATTTCACTAACTCTCACTGTCCATTAATAAGCAAATAATTGAGCACCTCAGGCTAACTATCAGGTATAATTTCTTTGCTTTCCTAATTCTAATTTCTTCATGTTATAAACTCTGCATTTCCTTTCCTTCTCCAAAATGAGATGTTCTTTCTCTTGAAACTCAAATAACAAAGAACAATCTACAGCTTTTCCCAGACTATTGAACCTAATTGAAAATTGTTTTTCCCATAAAGTCAAGCAGCACCTGTTTTTTTCTGTGACATGTCACAGTGACAATGTATTTTAAAAACAACCTTTAGCTTCATTATGTTGCCAACCCCAAGGAACAGTGTGGCAGGCACAGGTCAGCTGCAGACCCAGAGAAGAAAAATGACAATATCTTCTGGAGGAGGGTAGAAAAGCACAAAGGAGAAAGGACATTGAAGTCAGTGTCCCCAAGGCTGACAGAGACGCCCCTCACATACGGCCCGCAGATTTGGTAAAAATGCTCCCACCACCTTATGATTCACTGATTCACATGTCTTATCAAACTAAGAACAAATTGCAAACTTCTCAAAGGTAAGATCTTCAACTTCCTCTTGCACCTAAACTCTCTCTAAAACATAAAAAGGTCACAGCACGCTGGGTGGTGATGGTGCATGCCTTTAATCCCAGCACTCGGGAGGCAGAGGCAGGCAGATCTTTGTGAATTCGAGACCAGCCTGGTCTACAAGAGCTAGTTCCAGCGCAGGCTCCAAAGCCACAGAGAAACCCTGTCTCGAAAAACCAAAAATAAATAAATAAATAAAAAATACAAAGGTCACAGCATTAGAATGTCATCAAGAGGGGAATAATTAAGGACTAAAGAGAGACAGGAGGAGAACCAGACATCATGGAACTTAAGGGTACACCAAGGCATTCTCTCTCTCTCCCTCTCTCATAAGTCCTTCAGAGCATAGCCTTAAGTTCTCCTCTGATGCCTGCTTAGAAATTAATCGAGGGCACCTACTGTTGGATCAAGAGGTCAAAGTTCTATAGTAACTTCCATGGTCTGTGCAGAGAGCAATGCAGTCCTCCTTGATCTCTGGAAGGCCAGAGTCAATCCTGGGACCAATACAACACTGAGCCAGCTGAGAATGAAACAGCACTGCTTTGCTATGAAATAAACAGCTCGTATTTATTCATATGCAGTTGTTGTTTTCCTCTCTCCTTCTACACGTGCTACAATTCTCCCCAAACTAATTACCTAATTACAGATGGTGAAAGCATTTAAAGGATTAAGCTGAGATCCCTCGCATGCAATGTGGAGGTAGGGATGTCTATTAACTGCTCCACTGAAAAATAACCTACCCCCTTTCACTGCTGCTGACTCATTCATTAATCTACCCCTCCACCCATATGTTTAACCAGCTTTAATCCCTCTAAGGTACAACTAAATACTACCAGCCATTTATACTAAACACTTTAATTAATCACATTAGCGGCCATGTGTTGACCCTCTCCTCTTCTGCATGCCACTCACAGTTTCCTGGGGGAAAGAACCGGAACACGTTTCTATCCAGGATCACCAGACAGAGTCACCAACATCTCAGACAAGAGAAGTCAAAATGCGGCCACGTTTTTTGACATATGGATGTACTGTTGTTTTTATTCTGTTCCATGGTTTGCAAAGGAGAAGAGTAAAGGACTTACATAAAGGATGAACATCCTGCTTAGAAGCACGGATGCTCCCAATGAAAGCCCATGTACATCAGCCAGTACCCTAGGGAGAGTCATGGCTCAGAGAAAGCTAGGTAATACCATAGGAACAAACAACTCTGAACTTTTGGTGGTATGGCACTGATATCCATATTTCACATGTGCAAATTACAGTGCGGGGCAAAGTGACACTGATGTGGCTTCTCAACCACGAATTCCAGCCCATTCACATGTCTTCATACCCTACCATGAAAGGGAAGAGAGTCAAAGGCTAGAGAAGTGCAAGCTGGCTTTACAATGCTTCTGCCTGGGAGGCCAGTTGTCACTTTGAGACAAATCTTATAGTTCTGCTCAACGACAAAGAGACTGAGATACCCTCGTGTGCAGAAGAGAAGGGAAAGGAGATGATATTAGCTAATACTAATGTTTATCTAAAGACACGGGGTCCATTTGTCTTTATCAACTATTCATTGATCATTGAAATTAATAGCTTACTTTGTTGCAATGCAAGCTAAGTTATAAATAATTCCATGTGTGTGGATATGCCAGAAGTCAAAGAGGAGTATCTTCCTAAACCGTTCTCCACCTTCTTTATCTCTCTGAATTTGGAGCTCATTGATTCAGCTAAGCCAACTGGCCAATACCTTCCAGGAACGCACCAACAAGATCCAATTCTGCCGCCCAATGCTAGGGCTCCAGGTGTCTGTCACCATGCTCAGCCTTGAGCTGAGGACTAGGAATGCTCTCCAGGTCCTCATGCTGTCACAGCAGGCACTTTAACCACCATGTTATCTCTCCAGCCCTGGCAAAGACTTTTCTACTGCCGAAAGTTTCATTCGTTTTCATTTTGTCATGCTTCTCAGAGTAACCATGAGTAAATTTTGAGTGGAAGGGTAGGAATTTGGGGAGGAACGCCCCTCTACCACAGCTATGTTTAAACTGTATTGTTTCCTCCCAGCCTTCTCAGTTTGGGTGCAGTGTAGGAAACTACAGAAACATTCTGAAGGGCTCGTTGTGGCTTTCCATGGGTGTGGGGGGGCATTTTTTTCAGTGAGATTTCACTTTGCTGATCCATTGTTTTCTGAGATGCTAAGCTGCTCAGTGAGTCTGAGTCTCTTCGACATGTCTGGCATGGCAGGTGTACTTGGGAGGCTGCTAAGGAAGGGATTTTTAAGCAGAAGTTCAGCTACAGACCAGGTATACATGTTCAGCAGTTGGAATGATAGGAGCTGAACCAATTCTTCCAGCAGCAGGGCTTGAATGATTTGAAAAGTCAGTAGAAAAGCCAGGAAGCAGAGTCTGGGTTTAAAGGAAAGGGTAAGAGCCAGGAGATAATCACTATGCATTTTACAAAGTGCTGGAAAAATCCCTTCCTCTGCTCTAGAAAGAGAAAGAAGGGAGGAAGGGAGTAGGGATGGAAAGATGTAGGGAGGAAGTGAAAGGGAAGGAGAGAGGGAGGGGAAGAGAGTAGGGAATGAGGGAGGGAATGGGGATGGAGGGAAGATAGGGGAGAAAGAAGAAGGGAAGGTGAGAGGAAAGGGGAGGGTGAAGGAGGAAGGGCTTTTGAAAGACAAAAAAGGTTGGGGGAAAAGAGGGAGGGGGAAGACAGAATAGGAAGAAAAGAGGAAGTGCAGGTGGGAAGGGCTGCCTCAAACACACTGTGTGACTACAGCAAGGCTTGAAGGTGGGGCAAGAACGTACAAAACCGAGTTTCCTCCGATTGTGTCATTTTCTGACTTATGACACTTTAGCACATGAGATCTGGTGGAGAAAAGAGAACCATCACTCTGGACAATGCCACTCAAGAGCACTTACAGAGCTGTTAGCTGTTCCCAGGCCTACCATAGGCTTCCCCAGAGTCATGAGACACTTTTTATCATTTGAAAAAAAAATGTGACAGACTTGGGAAGGTATCAAATCAGCAAATTATCATTAAATGGCTAATTATAAAGTAAGTAACCCTGACCCCATCCCACATGCCATGAGAACCAGAATTTCATATGCCCCTTCCCTCAGTCCCATCCAGTGGACTCTGCTGTTCTCCCATCATGTGGATAACGCCCATGGCTCTCTTCGGTTTTGCCTCCTATGACCACACATTGCCTTGCCTAATTATTCAAGCTCCCTAAACTGTAATTATTCAGTGACCACCCTGTCCTAGAGGTAACAAATATAGAGTACAAAGATCAAAATGCTGGCCCAGAACATTGGGAAATGAGGAGTGCAGAAGGCAAGCAGGTTTCATCTTTAGCTTCTGTCTGTGTCCAGAGGCCTCAGATGTAACTGCCAAGTAACACACACTCAAGGACTGACTTGATGTCTCATCTATATATGAAAGAGAGGGGAGAGGAGAGAAGAGGGGAGGGGAGGGGGAGAAGAGAAGAGAAGAGGGGAGGGGAGGGGAGGGGAGGGGAGGGGAAAAGAAGAGAGGAGAGGAGAGGAGAGGAGAGGAGAGGAGAGGAGAGGAGAGGAGAGGAGAGGAGAAAGAAAGAGCAGAACAGAAGTAAAATGTCCAGACAGCAGTTCTCTGGACAAAAGGAGACATTGACTTTGAGAACAGTCTGTGGGAGGGGCCTTGACCCTGGTTTATGTCAAATCCTTCATTTGAAAAATCTTATTATTTCAAGGGGTTGTAAACAGCCTCATCCTGTCAACACAACTAAGCTGAGCAGCTCAAGAAGCACAGGCTTAGAAGGGAGAAATGCATGAATCTTTCAAGGTCAAACACGCAAGTTACCACTCAAGCAGGAAATGGACCAGGTATGTAAAACCCCTTGAACATGTCAAGCACCCAGCAAAAGGGAAGCCATAATGGATTTTCTTCACATTTCAGGCCAGCCAGCCCCGTTGGTTTACTCTCTGCTTTGATGAAGTTCTGGGAAAGCGGCCAGGTCACTTCAGGGATTTAGATAAAGCTAACAGAAATAGATCTGCTCTTTTCCCTAAGCCCAACTTTGAGGCTGGAATTGAGTAAGCCAGCCAAGGATGGCTTGCTGTCCTCACACCAATGTACCAGAAGTCGCTGGGTAACCGATGATAGAAATGCCTCACCTCTACAGTGCACACACCACTCTATACCTTGCAAGGCTCTCTACAGTTTACAAGCTACTGGCGCATCCAGTATCACGCATGAGCAACACACCATTATACTGGGAAGAGGCCAGGCTAGTATTTCATTCTTACTTGCAAAGGAAGTAACCGAATTGAAGCATGGAGAACCCCCTGCTCCGTTGTCATACTTTGTGACATAGAGCTGGGGAGACAGTGCCTCGTGCTTTATTCTGTATTTCATCACTAGGTGACATGGAAGAATGTTTTGAACAGCCACAATTATTTGTGGCCCCATCTTCGTTCCTTTCCATATCTGGAACATTGAATGTTTTTTTTTTAGAGAAAAATAGATTTAAACATGATTTTAGCTTAAAGCATTTTTAGAATCACTGGTAAATAGGCTACTATTCTAAAATAATTTCTGTAATGTGATGTCTGTATATCCCACTCAGCATGTGTCAACTATGACCTTACAAATTATCTCAGCTCAACGCTCTTTTGTAGGGTGAGGGCTGAAGAAAATAAAATCAAGCAAAGGGAAGTAACTTTTCCCAGCTGTCAGAAATCCATGGGGGAGTCAGGATGAGGACGCATATTCAAGAGTGGTGATTCCAGGTCTCTTCTGCCCCAGTGACCCAAGCCAACCACCTTGTCTTCCATTAGAGAGTCTCTCTGACCTGTGTGCACTTAAGTAACTCCCACAGAGCAAGCTGCCAGGGGTCCATCAGCGTTCCTGAAAGTGTTCTAGTTATTGTAGTGTTATGCAACAGAGCTCCCCATCTCCCTCAGTAACTCTTGGCTGAAATTTCCTCTCCTTGAGCCCTGTGTCCTCACCTGAAAAAAAAAATGTACCAGATCCCTGTGCCTCCCACGCCATACGCAGATGGGAACAGGGAAAAGCCCTTTCCTGTGTGCACCACTAGCTACACACTCTGTGCGATTTCATTGTGCCCCAGGGCCTCTATGTATCTCAGTTTCCATGTCTGTAAAAGATCTTGTGCCTTTATAAAGAACTTGATGCTCCTGTGGGATCTATAGATAGGAACACTACCTGATCTCTTCTAAATAAAACACATTCTGCTTACCAATACCCGCATCAGTTGGTTATTCATTTTTATCTCAGAGATACATGAAACGGAGCTTTATTTGTTTAACTAGCATCACCTTTGCCCTTCCTGTGTGCACAGAACAATGGGAAGAGGAAATGCACAGAAGGGGAAGACTGCTTCCCCGCCTTCACAAAGCAGAGAATTGCAAGACAGATGAGAGACAGGAGCGTCCTTATAAAGCAGTTAAGGAATGACAAGCAATGTGCCATGTTCATTACTCCTTTAAGAGATCAGGTTCTCCTGTTGTTGGGGAAAGAACAAATAAAAGCGATAATAATAACTAGACATCCCTCTATGTGCTTCCTGTAAATGGAAATTCCTGGAAAGAAGCTGTCTATTTAGGTTTATAGACTAATTAAAACTTCAAAGATGTGAGAGGTTGGGATTTTGCAATTTCTAAGCTCAATTACTAAGGACAATTTTTAATGCTCTCCATCTATCTATCTATCTATCTATCTATCTATCTATCTATCTATCTATCTATCTATCTATCCATCCATCCCTTGCCTCCCTCACTCCCAGATCTAAAGTTCTGTTGTAAGCCAAACCTAAAATCCTGACAGCAAATTTAAAAAAGAAGAAGAAAACCTTGGAATATATGTATTAACTGTACAGACGTCTATCCACCCCCACTGCAAGAATGGAGAATTATTTCAGTTTACATAAGGCCATGTCTAAGGTATTCTCCACTGTGCTGTGCACTTAATATTTCCACCAATGTATTTTTAAATGGCTTGATTTATAACTTTCTATGTTCTGTTACCATAAAAGTTCCATGTTCTTGCTTCCACATTGGGACACAGAACCTGAGGTTACCTAACTCTTTGTTCCGGGTCCATGGTCACTCATGTTTTGGCTCCAAAATAAAATGTCTCTGATTCCCTTTGATGCTGTGTTTTTGTGTTGACACTCACACAAGGAACAAAGGCAATTCTACTCTGGCTGGTTTCTCTAGAAAGCCTCCTAGAGGCTTAAGCAAATTAAGCCTCCCCACTTAGCCCAGTTACAATTGGCAGCTTCTATGAATCTCATTGTTCCCTTGGGATTTACTTAGTATCTACACCTCCTGGATTTATCTTAGTTGTTTGTAAGTCTATCTTTGCTCTTGCTATCCCAGAAAGATGGTAACTGTTTCACTAATTTTTCACCCCTTCCTTTACCTTACAATTCACATGTATACTTTAATTGTATATAATAACCCTCAGGTATTTATGGATATAGGTAAATTTAATAGAACTGACTACCTGACAAAGGTCAGACTTGTCAATTTTCAGGCTGATTGCCCTTTCTTCATAACCCTATGCCTCTATTAGGAATCAATTTAAACTAAGGAATGTGGCTTGGAAGTCCAACACAGATTATCTGGGAGGTTGCAGAGGGAACCTCAGAATGCATTCTAACAGCAAACAGTATTAGAAATACATATATAAATATATATAAATATAAACACACACACACACACACACACACCATACAGCAATCAGGCAAAAGCCAGTAAGTGGGGAGCCTGGCAGAATGGGAGCAGAGGTGTCTTAGTTTCTCTTCTGGTGTGAGCAAATGTTCTGATAGAATCAATGTCTCACAGTTGCAGGTTACAATTCACCACAGCAGGGCAGTCACAGTGGCAAGCAAGAGCTTTAGGGAGCTGGTCTCATCGCATCATAAACAAGGACCAAAGAACAATGCATGCATGCATATGTGCTTAGATTATTTTCTCCATTTTATACAGTCCAGAATCCCCTGACCAAGGAATGATCTCACCATAATTAACATGGGGCTTCCATCATCAACTTAAGTCATTTAGACAATCTCCTACAAGCATGCCAGGACACTTGACTCCCAGTAATTCTGGATTTTGTCTTGTTGATCCTAATCAGCACAGGAGGTATGGTTTAGCTCTGCAGACTTCTCACTGGCTCCTCCAGGTACTTGATGATCCTTTTCCAAGGACATCCAGCCACTCATGGATATCTTGACTGCAAAACTTCCCCATGGTCTGACTTCCTGTTCCCATACCATGCTTCAGACACTTCCACTTTATGGAGTACTGTGTCCATAGAATGCATAGTAACTTTCCAAACTTAAAAATGCTAAGTGCCTATCCCCTAAATACTGTGATTTAAGTTTGGACGGAACAGAGGAGTGTTACCTTTAAGAATATTTTAAGGTGCGCTCTGTTCTAATGTGTATTCCTGGGGAGACCCAGAATGTAGTCAGACACTTGTTTAATTCAATAGCAGGCAGAGTTCCAATAAAATACACTGGCAACTCAAAGCCAGTCAGTCAGAGCTCAAATCTCTTAATTCTGTTTCTTATTCCAGGTCCTCTTCATTAGGGGAATAAAAACGACAATACTTTCAAAGTCTTAAGAGCATATGTTTGCCATAATCAGGAGGGAGGATTTCCCCTGAACGTTTAACTTCCTTTGGAAAGCAAGAAAATAAAAAGACACAGAAGACGCAGCAGTTGCAATTTTCTATTAAATCATCCTGGGAATTAGGTAAGAGTTTCTGCCAATAGCTCAGCCTGCAAGGAGACTGCTTGAGGGTCTTGGTGCATGGCTGCGTCATCCAGATGGAATTCTCCTTTGCTTTCCAATCATTGCTATGATTATTGGTAATGTTCCTAAAAGCACTCGGTGATAATACTTTAAAAATCAAAGTCCCATAGATGCATGGAGATTTCATTGTAAAATAAACAGCGGAGCAGGAAGAAATGATCACGGTTTCATTTTAGTTAAGACATCTCCTTTTGATGAGGAGCCGTAAGAGCATTGGTTCTCAACCTTCCTACCATGCAACCATTTAATGTAGTGCCTCATGTTGTAGTGACCCCCAACCCTATCATTATTTTTGATGCTACTTCATAACTGTGATTTTATCACTATTATGAATTGTAATGTAAGTCTCTATGTTTCCAAGTGGTCATAGGTGACTCCTGTGTGCGAGTTGTTTGATCCCCAAAAGGGTTTGCAACCCACAGGTTGAGAACCAATGCCCAAGAGCAAGAGGCAATCTGTACAAATTTTAAATCAGTGGCTTCACACCAACACAGAATTATTAAGGGCAAAGACATTGTTACAAGCAAGTGGGTAAACAGAGGCCCAGTTTCCTGGAACCGCAGGAACAGTTATCAATGTGTCATCTGGGATCGGCATTTCTGCATAAGCAAGAGATTCTGGTACATGCCTGCATCTCGCAGATGAGCTTAATGGTCAGAAGCAGACAAGCTTCATTCCTTCTGTTTCCCTTATAGTCATGAACACAAAGTATAAGTCAAATAAGTAGAATATGATTAAGAGCTTCTCAAAGTGCCATAATTAACACCATCCATTTTCTGACCTGAAATAAGGAAGTAAAGTCAAGTACACCAGAGGATCAATTGTTATTTTTAAAGTATGGGAAAATAGAAATAGGACAAGACTAATGCTTGGGCATCAGCCTACCATGTATCTGAGGAAACCTATTTTCATTAGATAATAAAAATACATGATATGATTCCATTCAAAATGTATCCATATGGCACTTCATCGACACAATCTGCCAGTGTGTGGTACTTACATAAAACATACGCAAGATGTATTTATGAATCAAGAAAGACAATGTGATTTTTTTAAAAAAAAATGAACCATAATTTAATTTAGTTTATATCCCATAAGATACCAAGAAGTAGAGTTTGATTGTGCATGACAGACTACACCTTGCTGTGATAATAAGTTGGCTCCCGACTCGTGGGAGCCAACCAGGATAAGGTTCATATGCTGCTTTGCTCTTCGTCACTCCTACAAAGTTTAAATTAGACTCCATCCTCGGTCATTTCCCCCTTTTCAACCTCATCATCTTGGAGTTCTTCCTTCAGGACACATGGTCAGAAGAAGGGGATGCTCCCAAGTGCCCAAGCCCAAAGTGACATACATGCTCTGTTCTGCTCGTGCTCCCAGTGATGAGGGTCATGGAGTTAAGACTCTGATGTCAGGGAACGAGATACACAATCTCCTGTCTAAGCAGGAGAGGACAAGACGTTTCACAGAGGAGAGTGAATGTGTTGTGAGAATCAGACACAGAAAAGAATGGCGTCATTCTTTGTCACTGAACAAAGTTTCCAAGGAGTAAGTGGAGAGTTGCTTTCAGGAACAGATTTAGTGGAAATGCCAGAGCCTGCACCCTGTGGAAGGAGGACAAAGAGCCAGTTTGCAGGATATAGGAAATAGGGATCTCTTTTTGGTGGAGGTGAAAGGCACTGGCGAACAGTGAGTGAGACATGGAAGAAAAGTATTCATATAGAGTTGGTGCTGGATCATGTTTTGAAGTGAAATAAAAGAGCAAAACCACATTTTGGGGGAGCAACATTGGGGCTGGGAAAGTCACCCACTCTCTTAAACTTATCCCACAAACCCGGTCACCCACATAGTCACTAATCCACAGTGGTTATATCTTCTATCTAGACCTCAAATGCACATACTCCTCTATAGGCCCACCACCTATGCTTTTTCCCAGGCCCTTAAGGTTGACTTGCTGGTTACTGCCAGCTAAACATTTAAGTTTGTGCAGAATTCATATATTGAAATAATAATCCTCATTGTGGTAGCATTTTGAATTTAGTTGATGTACATTGGAAGGACGATTATTATGAAAGTAGGGCGGGTGATAGCATTAGTGTCATTCTAACATAGAGAACTCTCTCTGTTCCTCAGCGGTTAACCAGATGGCAAACGAATGACGATTTATGGGAAATGGGTTCATACCAGACCCGAGCAGGATGCTATCTTGAAGTCCAGATTCCTACACAGAAGTCTTTGTTGGTGGCAAACTCTTGTGTGGTCTTTGGTGCTGCATTTTGAAGTGACTAAGACTCTGGTCATCTTGCCAATGTCCCGTTAGTAATATCAGGCCTCTGGTGCCTCTGTTTCAGTATACCTCGGGACACGTGGTGTCCCAGAACGTTCTTTCTTGATCGTGCCTCCTCCACACTCACCCGGCATCAACCATACACCACACAGAATCACTCACACATCCACAGATGTGACTTCTAGTCTGAGGCTGCTATGAGAGACAGTGACAGCAAAAGAGCACATTATAACCTTCATAGCACCAGAAGCGTAGACGTCCAAGAGTAAAGGTTTGTGAGGGCCTCCATGTCCTATAACATAGTAGAAGAACAGATCAGCCTGTGACACAGTGGGAGAAAGCCAGAGAGCACAGGGACAAACAGGGAGAACTCACAGTAACAACTCCTGCCACCAGAGGCACTCATCCGTCATGTAGGTGGAGCCCTCTTACAAACCTAACTTGGAATTTAATACAAATAAACTCCAACATTGAGCTTTGGAGTGGACATTATACTATAGCACCTTTCCATTATTTCCTGCTCAGGAATGCCCTGTATGTGTAATGTCTCCTCTCAAAGCAGCTTTATCCTGAACACTCACACAGTTGGTGAGTCCCTCCCTCCTCTGGGCTTTACAGAATGGTTCCCATTAGCTTCCTTTAGTCCGCGTTTGTTCATGCCCTAGTGTTCTCTGCCCATGTAATGCCGGCTCCACAGAGATGTGTCTTCTCCACTGTGGAATGATGACTAATTATTATTATTAGAGATAATACTGACTATTGTTAAAGATGAATGAGACAGAAGTCTTTAATTAGACTAACACTTACTGAGACCTTCTTCTAATGCAGACACTGCTAAATAAATGAACACTTTCTCATATTTAATTCTGATTAAAGCTCCCTATAGAGGGCTATCATTTTCTGTATTTTATAGGTAAGGTGAATTAGGGATCAAGTATCTCATGCAAGCCTATACAGCTGTCAAGTAGTGAGACCACAGCTTCAAACTATGTATGGGAAAATAGGACCTTAGTGCTAAAGCCATTCTGTGATAAGTGAACAAGTTCTGATGTTAGGTTCAGAGGCAAGGATACAAGACAATGAAAACGATATCAGTGCTAGAGGAAGAATAGAATGGGCACAAGAGGACGTACATAAATTCAGTTCCTTGCCCTTGGCAATGTAGACAACCGACTGAGTATGCCTTTGCAGTAGTTTTTAAGTATACATTTTAAAATAGAAACTGTATTAACTACGGGCTGTCTGTGATTAGAGTCAAACTTTTGACATCTTGAAAACATTTAAATACTTCATTATGAGAAAGATAAATGTTAAACAAGAAACAAACACATCACCATGGAGTGTTAGAAAAACATCCCATGGCACAGGAAGAAAGCACTCAGATGAACAATTATGGCACACATCCATGCTGCCCCCGTTCTTTCTGCTGTTTTAGTTATAATAGTAATAATCAGTTACCCACTTATATTTAACATTAAAGTGTCTCTGCCAATAAACAATAGTTATTAAAGTCTGCCTCTGATTCTTTACTCTGTGGTTCACCTTGTAAAAAGAAGCAATTTGAAGGCAGGGAGTAGAGAAGGATAAGCAATATTGAAGGAAGGGGAGAGAGGAAAGAAGCAGAAGAAAAGGGGAAAGAAGAGGAGAAGTGGGGAAAGGGAAAGGAGGGGAGGTGGGGAGGAGAGTAAAGGGAAGATACTGGGAGTACGAAGAAGATAATGGGAGAAAGGGAGTAGAGAAAGAAGGCAGAGAGCAGGAAAGTGGGGAGGGAAAGGAAAGACTGGGAAGGGAAAAAGGAGAAAGGGGGGGCAACCTAGGCTGCTAAGAATTGCCAAGTTAATTTTGTTTTTGCACCGCTGTGTATTAACCTTCTGTCTAACTCCCGGATAGCACTCAGTGATGGGAATAAAAGTGTGATCCTTACAAATATGGGCCCTCTAATGAGTCTGTGCTCTCGTTGCATTCTCAGATGCAGCCAATCAGCAGTGAAGAACAACGCAGAGACAGAGTGGAAAGGGAAAGGGACAAAGCCCAGACTTGCCACGCTGATTTGGCATGCAAATTGTTATCTTTTGAAATCAACTCCGTGTCAACAAGTCTAAAATGACTTTCACTTCTGTTGGAATGGGCCAGAAATGCTGCAGAGCAAAATCCCAAGTGTTTACTAAGGAACTACCTCCTGAAAGGGTTGTCGCTGTGCTGGAGAGTTAAACACTGAATCCTACATATGATTTGTGCTTCGCTAGTAACTGTAAAACACTAGGCAGCATGCCTTGGATGCTATTTTAAATGCATCTTCTTTCCTTTTCTTTTAAACTTAATTTTTTTATTTCACGTGCATTGGTGTTTTGCCTACATGTACATCTGTGCGAGGGTGTCAGATCTTGGAGTAGTTGAGAGCTGCCATTGGGTGCTGAGAGTTGAAACTGGGTCCTTTAGAAGAGCAGCCAGAGCTCTTAACTGCTGAGCCATCTCTCCAGCCCCTTTGTAGAGTCAATCGTGAGATTGTTTCCATGGGTTGGGGATGAGCCTGGGTAATATGCATTTGTTGTTGTAGATGGTGGCAGTGGTAATGGTGGTGGTAGCAAAGGTGATGGCGGTGGTGGCAGTGGCGGTGTGTGTGTGATGGCTATTCTTAGTTGCCAACTTGATGACAACTGGAACTAACTAAAACCCAAACAGATGGATACACTTGTTTTTCTTAATTAAATTATTTTCAGTGGGAAGATCCAACTTTAGTACAGATCTTTTGAGGTAGGGAGATCCACCTTTAACCCGGGCCACACTTTCTATTGGCAGTCTATATAAAAGACATGAAAAAGGAAGCCCTTGTCATTTACCTGCTTGCTCTTCCTTTCATTGGCAAGTCCATTCCTTCACTGACATTAAACCTACTTTTTCAGGATCCCAGGTTATACTGAAGTCCAGCTGAGTCATCCAGCCTCATGAACTGAACATTACTGAATTCTTGTTCCATTAGTAGAGGGCCACTGTTGGACTACTAGTTCTGTTCCCTTAGAGAATCTTGACTAATAGTGTGTGTGTGTGTGTGTGTGTGTGTGTGTGTGTGTGTGTGTGTGTGCGTAAATGTGCACATTTTGCCCCTATGGTAGTCAGAGAAAAGGATCAATCGGTCTCTATTGTTCTCAAACTTATTCCCATATAACAGAGTCTTTCCTCGAACTTGGAGCTTGCTGTTTCTTCAGTAGGCTGGTTAATCAGCACAAGCCCCAGCGATACTCTTTTCTCTCTTCAATGTCTACCCATCCCCACTACCTTAGCAGTGTTACAATTGTACTGGGCTATGCCTGAAATTTTGGAGGTAATCTGGGAATTTGAATATGGGTCCCACACTTACTCAATGGTACTCTTGCCCACGGAACCATATCCAATATGGAGATTCTGCATTTTTCTCAGCCATACCGATGATGTCGGAGGACCATTTGAAAGACCAATGGTTGCATATTACATAGCTGTCATTCTTGTACGGGACCTATTTTAAAACATGTGTTGGATGTTAGTGTGTTCAAGGTAGTAAAAAAAAAAGAAAATGAAACAAAGACAAACACTGAAAGTTTGATACTTAAGATAGAGACCGTCGTGCATGTATGAATTGAGTCCGGCCAAGTCCATGAAGTTTTAGTAGGTACCAAGCCTCATTCATGCTTGACAGAAGGCGTGCAAATTTGGCTATTCTTGGGGTTTTTCCCTCAGTCTGCCCAGTAAAATAAAATGAAATAAAAAATTCATCTGTGGCATGAGTTGGCTTTGAAGAACTGTTTTGACATGTTGGACATCTCACGGCCAACACACATACAGTGTTATAAGAACACAAAGAATGGCCATGATTAGAATGGACTGAGGAGACATAGATTAGAATATCTGTCACTTGAAAGAGCTGTACATGTTGAGTAGAAGCTGGATGAAGAAGGAAACAAAAACAAACAAACAAAAATAACTGAAGTATGTGTAGCTGCAACCCAGGATAACCCCAAAAAGCTACAGGAAACCTCTTCCAAAGTATGCCTGAGAATACAAGAAGACACACAAGATGACACACCTATACTCAGTGTAGACATCCTTGCATAATCCAAACACTGGAAAATATGAAACACATAACTGCTAAAGGCTTTTCCAGAGACTAGTCATGAGTCTTTAGAAATTCAATGGTAAGATGTCACTAAAGGTACTTTAATAAGAATTTATTTATAGACAGGAATTGAAACTGAAACAAACAAAAATAACAACAAATGGTGAAAGTCAAATGTAAACTCCCAGGAGGCCAACTAAGGAGGAGCAGAACATGTGAATGTTCATACATGAG